>NW_020717078.1:0-24950 GCF_900518725.1 Notechis scutatus | reverse complement strand
ACCTGACTTTGTTGTTACATCCTCAAACCCCCATTCCTTTAACCTCAAACTATCCACTATTGATCTCACCCCATTCCGAAGAGGTCTGTAAAGGGCGTGCATAAGTGCACCATCATGCCTTCCATCCCTGTCCTATTGTCCCCATTTAATCGTACCTATTTTCTGTATTCTTAGTCATGTTTATACTTATACCTATTATTTTGTAAGTGATTGACAAATTAAATAAACAAACAAACAAACAAACAAACAAACATGACATTGTTTTCTGTGCCTCAGTGTCTTATCTTGTTTCACTGCTGGGCTTTACCTTGGGAGGATGTCGCTTATCTTATTTACTTGTTGCCTAGCCCAATAGCTGTTGCTTGCCTACTTTCATTACTAACATGGTTTTCCTTTTCCCACTCTGTTGACATTGTCATTAGAGTCATGCTGCTTATAGTTCTTTTTATTAGCATTTGTATGAGAGGAGTCAAATACGGTAACATCATCAGAGTCAGGAATCCCAAGATTCCTTCCAGTTTCCAATTTTTATATCACTTGGTTGCACAGCTCTTTTTGTTCTGACCTGATTAGCTAGATAATCATACACAGCTAGTCCCAACAGTTGTTTTTGTCTAATGGGGAGGAAGAAAAGGCTTGGCTTGATTATTCCCAATATACAAGATCCATACCACCCCTTAGGTAGATATCCATAGACATCCAATACATACCTTCCAGAGCTACACAGTCCGAAGTGTCACTTTCGGGATCCTTCAAATAAGCCATTTCAGTTATTTCACTTAATACTTCCTTTTCTGAGGTTCCACTTCTTCCCCACCAACTGTTGTTACTCCATACAGTCAAGCAAATCATGTCTCCTACTGCTACCCTTTTATCATTCTTTTTCTCATAACACACTCTATCTTACACCCAATACAACATACACAATCAATGCAATGAGAACAACAACAACATACACAAACACAATTACAAAACCAACACATCTGGGAGGGTGCGTAATGGAATCTGCTCAGTTGTGGTCTCCTTCAGCTGAGGAAAGAGCATAGGCAACCATTCTGCTCTGAATAGAAAAAACACAAAAGTTAATCCAAGAGTGAATATTACCCCTCTTACAGGTAAAAGGATTGTCCACCAGTCCATTTGATTTTTTGGATCCTCAGCTTCAGTGGATCTCCTTGGTGAGATTCCACCTTCCACTCCTTTGGGGCTGGCACAAGCCCTTTCACCTGGTAATGAGTCCATCCTTTTTTGCATTTCAAATTGCAGTCTCAGTGGTCTGCAGTGTTATATTCTGGGCATGGGTGCAAGGAACGGAGACGAGTCAGAGAACTAGTGAACTTCAACTCTTTATTAAGGATTAGGAACAGAGCGTGAAAAACCCTGGGCAGCAGCAGCTCTTTTATAGAGCTGGCTGCTGACCCGTTAACCAATGAATTGTGTCCAAATGCTTAACTTTTGCCCAATGAGAGATGTTCAACTAATAGCCAATCAGGCTGCTCCGTAAGGACCAATCCCTGTTCGCTATCCATGGGCCAATCAAAGGTGCAGGATTACAAGCCTGCTTATCATGAGTTTTACAAGTTTTATTAAATAGTTTTTATTAGTTCATAACACCCCTCCCCCCTAGGTTCCGTTTGAGGGGTGCGGTAACATACTCGCGTAGATATGCAGGTCGTTTCACCTGCCTGTTCGATTTTCGCAGTTCCACCGGTTTTTGTCTGGAGTCCGATTCCGGTGGAACGCTTCCAAGGTTTTCTGGTACGGCTAGTTCCGTTTCTGTGCGGGAGGACTCGGCGCGGCTCTCGTTGTTGTTACCCCAGACTCCTAGGCTTACTTCCGGGTCCCGTGGGCTTGCCTCCCTCGTGCTATTTCTGGGCGGTGATGCCACCCCGCTTCCTGATTCTTCTTCAGGTTGCGCGTTTCTTCGGTTAGGTTGCTGGGCCCCCGTGATTACGTCATCATCTATTTCGCTTTCGGTCTCCTCGATATCCCCTCCCCCCTTAGTTTGTGAATTAGGGAAGTCACGGGAGGTGGGTGCCAATCTGGATCGAAGCTGATCTATATGGCGTTTCCATGCTCTCCCGTCATTAGTCTGTAGGCGATAGGATCTGGGGCCGGTGGGTTGGGTAATAGTTGCAGGGACCCATAATGGGTTGCCAGAAAAGTTTTTAGCAAACACCAAGTCGCCTACCTTGAAGTCGCGGCACTTTCTGCTAGATCCGAAAGGTTTTTCTGGTGAATAAGAGGGATGGAGACGGTCAAGGTGAGAGCGAAGTTTCCGCCCCATTAGCAGTTCGGCAGGCGTCTTATTCGTGATGCTGTGTGGGGTGATGTGTTGGAGCAGGAGTATTCGGTTGAGCTTGTCGTCGATGTCCCCATAGTCCATTTTATGTAGGGTTTTTTTGACGAATTGTACCATTCGTTCCACCCTTCCGTTAGCCGCAGGGTGCGCTGGCGAGGTGAGCGCGTGGCGGATGCCCCGGTCCGCTAGGTACTGTTCAAAAGCTAGGGCAGTGAACTGGGGCCCGTTATCAGAAACTAAAACGTCTGGTAACCCATGTGTTGCGAATAATTTATTCAGTTTATTAATGACTGACTCTGTTGTGGTTGTCTTCATCTTCTGGATTTCTAGCCAGTTTGAATAGGCGTCAACTGTTAATAAAAACGTGTGTCCTTTGGTGGGTCCCGCAAAATCAACGTGGATACGGGACCCCGGACCCCGAGGGGTTTCCCACTTGGTTGGCGTCGTTTTAGGTGGGGCATTGCTAACGTCTTGGCACTTCTGGCACGTGGTTACCCAGGCTGCAATCTGCTTATCGATGCCCGGCCACCACGCGTAGCTTCGTGCGAGCGCCTTCATGCGCACGATGCCCGGATGTCCCTCGTGTAATACTTTTAAAACAGTCTGTTGTAGCCTCTCTGGGACGACTACTCTATCCCCCCAGAGAACGCAGCCTCTCTGGGAGAAAAGCTCTGTCTGCCGATTCTTGAATGGTGTGAAATCGTCGTGGATTTGGTCAGCTGGCCATCCTCGTTCGACCCAGCTGAGAACTCGTGCCAGGACAGGATCCCGTTTCGTCTCGATGGCGATGTCTCTCGCTGTTAGTGGCGGCGAGTGCAGCGTTTCAATTTGGAGCATCGTGAGGGTTGGAGCTGGGTCGTTGACGGTTTCTGGAAATGGGGAACGGCTTAACGCATCAGCGTGGGGAATGGCTTTCCCCGGGCGATGTTGCAACAGATAATTGTAGGCAGCTAGGAACTCAGACCAACGAGTCATTCTTGGCGATAATATATAGGGGGTTGGCTTGTCTCCCGCTATAATACCAAGCAATGGTTTGTGATCTGTGACTATCGTAAATGCTTGTCCATACACGTATTCGTGAACGCGCTTCACTGCAGACACAACAGCAAGGGCCTCTTTATCGAGTTGGCTATAGTTCCTTTCAGCCTTTGATAGTGTTCGTGAGAAAAACGCAATAGGTGCTTCATGTCCGTTTGGTAGTACATGGCTTAAGATTGCTCCCACTCCAAACGGTGAAGCGTCGCAAGTAATAGTTAAGGGTAAAGTCTCGTTGTACTGCATCAAAACAGCGTCGGAGGTTAGTAAGTCTTTCACTTGTTGGAAGGCGCGTTCCTCTCGATGTCCCCAGACCCAGGTTGCTCTTTTATCAAGAAGTCTGTGTAAGGGCTCCGCTACAGTCGCCTTCTGGGGCAAGAAAATGTTGTAGAAGTTAATGAGCCCCAGAAAGGCTTGGAGGTCTGTTCTATTTTTAGGCGTTGGGGCGTTTTTAATCGCTTTTAGCTTGTTATCAGTGGGATGGATTCCTTGACTATCGAGAAGGTATCCCAGGAACTCCACCCTCTCAGTACACAGTTGACATTTATTTTTTTTAACCTTCAGGCCGGCGTCTTTAAATTTCCTTAGAACCATTCTGAGACGCTTTTCTAAGATGTCTCTATTAGGGGCGGTGATTAAAACATCATCAAAATATGGCACGACCCCTTTTATGCCTTGTAAGAGTCTCTCCATTAAACTTTGAAAAATTCCCAGAGCTACGCTCACTCCGAATTGGAGTCTATTGCACTTAAAAGCGCCTCTATGCGTAACGATAGTTTGTGCTTCCGCAGTTTCCGCACCTACGGGCAACTGTTGGTACGCTTGTGCTAAATCCAATTTAGCGAATATCTTCCCACCACCCAGGGAGTGGAGAAAGTGTTGAACCACCGGCACCGGGTAAGCACTCTGCTGAAGTGCGTGGTTCAAAGTGGCCCGATAATCCCCACAAATTCTTAACGATCCATCTGGTTTAATGGGTGTTACAATTGGGGTTTCCCAACGGGCATGGTCGGTTGGTTCTAAAATGCCCTGGGCTATTAATTTATCGAGTTGCTCGTCGATCTTTAGTTTTAGTGCAAAAGGCACCCGACGAGGCTTAAGGCGGATGGGAGCTATTTCAGGATTGAGGTTAAACGATATTGGGGTCCCCTTGTACTTGCCTAGCTCGTCTGAAAAAACGTCCTGGAATTCTTGGACGAGAGACTCCTCCCAGTCGTTGCTCTCAGCTCGGTGGACGCCGGCTACTTCGATCCCGAGCGGGGCGAACCATTGTAGGCCTAATAAGCTAGGCCGGTCACGGTCGACGACGGTCAGCGGTAGTGATGCGATATGATTCTTGAAGGAGACTTGGACTTGGCTGGACCCGACGACCGGGATTCTGTTGCCCTGGTAATCCTTGAGTATGATCCTTTGGGGGCTGAGGTCCTGTCGACGGATGGCCGGAATTAGTTGTTTGAAGGTCTTCCAGGAAACCATCGAGAGAGACGACCCCGAGTCGACTTCCATCACGCATGGTTGGTTCTCGATGGCGACCTTCACTCGGATCTTTCTTGCATCTAAGGATGTAGCGTGGCCGATGGTAATGGTTTGGTGTGCCTCTTCTCGTCTCGTTGAAGTGGCAGGTGTTTTATTTCTGTAGGAGTGGTTGTTCCATTGGTGGTTCTGGTGGTTTCGATTCGCAGGAGCGAATCCCGAAGACTGACTGCAGTTATTCTCCCGGCGCTTTGGACTGGATCCTCGCTTGCTTCTGCAGACCTTTGCGATGTGGCCTCTTTTTCCACAGGAATGGCAGAGTGCGTCGAGGAATTTGCAATCGGATCGTGAGTGGTTTGCCCCACAACCCGCGCATTGTCACGGGAATCGTTGGTTTTGTTGGTCTCGTTCGGACCGGAGTCGGTTGACCTCTTCCTCATCGCTTTCTGATGGGGATTCCAGGTCTTCATGGTGCGCCGTTGTTGAGTGCCTCTCGGGGCGAGGCGAGGTGTCATTCGCGAGTTGACGGAGCGGTGCGTTGGTGCGGGGCATTCGAGCGGCCGACTTCCTGGTTGCTTCTGCTGCGGTAGCGTCTGCGATGGCATCGGCAAGATCGATGTCCCCTTTGGCCATGATCTTGCTCTGCACCGTCTGGTCATCTAATCCCAGAACTATGCGGTCTCGCAAAGCTTCTTCGAGGTTGGAAAACCCACAGAGGCCTCCCAAGTTCCGGAGGTCAGCGATGTAGTCTGCAAGACGTTCGCTTTTCCGTTGGTCCCTCTGGTAAAATTCGTGCCTTCGGACAAGTGTTGGCACCGCGGGTGCATAGTCGGCCCGTAGAAGGGGCGCGAGGGCGTCCCAGTCCATTGATTTCACCTCAGCCGGTTTTGCAAGTGATTTCGCCATCTTAAATATGGCCGGCCCGCAATGGGTCAGGAATATTGCTCGTTTCTTGCCGGTTGTAGCGTCCTTTAAATTATTGGTCTCCAGAAACATCTGGAACCGATCCATATACGAGTCCCAGTCTTCGTTTGCCGGGTCAAATGGAGCGGGTGGTATAGCACCGCTGGCCATATTGCCGTTGTTGGTGCGTGTTCAGCCACGTGCTCTGTTTGGCGCTCTTTAGTGTTCAGTCAGCTCTATCGTCTCCGCATCCCACCCTCGTCACCAGTGTTATATTCTGGGCATGGGTGCAAGGAACGGAGACGAGTCAGAGAACTAGTGAACTTCAACTCTTTATTAAGGATTAGGAACAGAGCGTGAAAAACCCTGGGCAGCAGCAGCTCTTTTATAGAGCTGGCTGCTGACCCGTTAACCAATGAATTGTGTCCAAATGCTTAACTTTTGCCCAATGAGAGATGTTCAACTAATAGCCAATCAGGCTGCTCCGTAAGGACCAATCCCTGTTCGCTATCCATGGGCCAATCAAAGGTGCAGGATTACAAGCCTGCTTATCATGAGTTTTACAAGTTTTATTAAATAGTTTTTATTAGTTCATAACATGCAGGATAATGAAAGGTCCTTCCCAGGGATGGGATCCAACCGGTATAACTACTGGTTCTGTCACTCTGCATTGTGCACGCATGCGCGCGTGCGTGCGAGTCGTGCAAGTGCAATTTACGCCCTGCTGAGCTGCCCAGACAGCTGAGCAGCGTTGCGTGCAAGTGTGCAGTGGTTGGAAAAGCCCTTTTTTCCTGCTTTTTCAACCGCAGCTGTGTCGCGCAAAGCAGCTGTGGTTGAAAATGCAGGAAATAAAGGTCAGGTAAGAGCCCGGGCGGGCAGGTGGGCCAAAACAGCAGCAAACATAGAACTGGTTCTGTGTATGCTCTCTGTTTGCTGCTCTTCAGAGCAACCAGTTCTACAGAAGTGGACAGAACTGGTAGAATCCCACCCCTGGTCCTTCCCAAATTGGAGTCAATTTCTTGTCCTTCCAGGCTTTTATCAACACCCACTGTCCTGCTTTATATTGGTGTACAGCAAAGTCCAAGGGTGGTGTTTGTGCAAGAATGCCTTTCTGTCGTAAAAGAGAAAAACATCTAGACAGTTCTTGTACATATTTTCTGATCGTTTTGTCTTTTAATTCAATTCTTGGTAAACCTTCCCTCCCCATATATGGTATCCCAAACAACATTACAAGTGGTGATATTCCCACATTACTAGCATTACTAAAGGGAAACACTTCAACTCACCCTGTGAGGTAGTCTTGTATGACCAATAAATATTTTACTCCCCCCACTTTTGGCAATTCTGTAAAATCCACTAGAATACACTGAAAGGGTCTTAGCACTGGTGGCTTTCCACCCATCTGTTGTTTCCTGAAAGCTTGTCTGTTTACCTTTTTACAAATTAATCATTTGTCTATAAGTGATTTGGCCACAGGGTATATTCTAATATAACCATAACATTTCAAAAGTTCATCTACAATAGCTTAAATTCCACAATGACTTCCTTCATGTAGTTTTTCTATCACATTTCTAGTAATAGCTTTATTTAAAACTTGTCTTCCATCCATCAGAAACCATCTCCCTTCCTTATCCTGTCCTATCCCATCATTTTTCATCTCTTCTCCCTCTTTCTGTGTAAATTGGGGCACTCCTATCTCCCCTAATCATCATCCTCATCCATCAATTGATATACTTTCTGTTCTTTTTCTCTTTCTACTTCCTTTTGTGGACAATTTCTGCCAAAATGTCCATCCCTTCCACACACTGAGTCCTTCCACTATGTCCAGTCCACATTCCTTTTCCTCTGCCTCTCCACATTCCTCTATTTCCCACCCCTCTTTTCTCTCCCACATTCTCCATGGGATCTTCCTTGCAAACACTTGCTATTGCCTTTCCACCTACTTCACCATCTCCACAACAAAAACCTAGCAACTTACTGTTTCTTTGTAAGTCAGGGAATCAAAGTACTATTTCCTTTTTATCTGGGATGGGTGTCAACACACAGACATTCACACCAACTTTTTACCATCAACATACATATTTGTACTGAAATCAGACTGCTTGCATAAACAATTTCACACAGAAAAATTCATTTCATGCTTTCACCAAACAAACCAATCATAATTATTTTAGCTAATGGGCTCCATTTTCCAAATCTTTTTGTATACTATTTTTGGAGGGTCTCATCCTCCAGTTTTGGAAATGATTACACAGAGTCACATTCTCACACACATTTCCAGACCTGGGGAGGTTTTGTCCCTTTAAATATCCACTTTTTTTTTCCTTGGGCAACCTGTAGTTTGTTCTCAAAGGAGTGGGAAAACTCAAGGAGTGGTTCGTGTCAAGTCTGGGCGGTGGGTCCCAAGGAGAGGCGAGACTCGAGATAGTGACAACAGCTCTTTATTAAGGAACCAGATACTGAGACAAACTTCCTAGCCGCGGCAGCTCTTTTTATAGAGCTGGCTGCGGCCAGGCAGCCTATGACAAGCTTTTGAGCTTGCCGCACTTGGTTTTACCCAATCGCGGCAAACCGTATGCGAACCAATCAGGATGCTTTATATCGTCCAATCACGGCCCGGCTTTTCCGGACCAATAGGAATGCAGGCCTACAAGCCTGCTAGTATGGAACAGTTCCAATCAAAAATGTGATTGCGGGCCCTGACCACTGCCTACTTGTTTCCCACAGCCTTCAGCCCAAGCCAAAAAGCCCATTTACTTCTCTGGTTGGCCAAACCTGTCACAACTATGTTTTGTTTTGAGCTGCAGATGCCCAATTGGGGCTATACACAGGTAAAGATATTTCAATCCCCTTCAATTCTGCATGCAATTATTATAGATGCACATCTAAGAACTTTTAGCAGAAATCACATCAAATTGATCAAGTCAAATTATCTGAGTCTTCCCATATCTCAGGTATATATGTTTGGCCCAAATAATGCCTCTAGTTCCTCCACTACTGCATGTGGTTCCTCCTGTAATTTCTTCATTTGTTTCTTAAAATTTCTTCTTTTTTCAATTTTTTTTACATCAATACATAAATAGTGTGGCACCTAATCATCATACATTTTGGTGCAAACAGAAATAACAACATTAATCACATCCCTTACATTCATCACATTTGTATATATAATTCTAATATTGATACACATATTTATAATAGTTTATGATCCTTCATTGTTTAATTATTCAGCATTCCAATACCTTCTTCTAATGCCAATCACCATATTGTTTAAACATACATAATAATTTCTTTATTCAAATTCTTCTTTAATCTATCTATCTATCTATCTATCTATCTATCTATCTATCTATCTATCTATCTATCTATCAAAAACATTTCTTTTGGAGAGCAGTGTGGTTCCAGGTTTTTACATTTCAATACAAACATGACCATGGTTATATATCCATCTTTCTTGTTCAAATTCATATCACATTATTACATATTCTATTTACTTTTAAATATTCCCAAATATTATATTCATTAAACCTATTTTATCAAATTTCAGTTCATAGCTTAACTTATTTCATTTTTCTTAAAATATTCTCATATCTTGCTTTACAATATTATCTAGGATACTTATTTCTTTTCTATATTCATTATATATATTACTTTTATCTGTCACATTTGCAATTTTATCACATATTTTTATTTCATTTATTATTTAATAATTCCATCCTTATTCTATTAGTTAAAAAATTGTCCCCTTTGGTTGTCAATCTGAGCTTACCACCTATTTACCTTATGTTTCCCTCCATTTATTCCCTTTAATTCAATATAATCACCTCATTCTACAGTACATTAATAACAATATTCTTCTGTCTACTACATATCACATATACATATATTTTGGATCAGATTCCTCATGGTATTCTTTCTCTCAGTCAGCTTATAAATCATCTATATATTACAAAAATATTAATCTGTTCAATTAATTATAAAAATATTTCCTTCAATTCCTTATTCTTATATATCACAGAACATTACCTTGCAGAATCTTCTTCCCTATTATTCTTTTACCCATTGTCTCTCACCCTCTGTCAGTGTTCCAGCATTCCAGCATTCCAATCAGTAACTCCGAGACAAGCATATCCCCAAAGTACCTTTATTAGATTAGCACCTGGTACATCTGTGGAATCTCGAAATTAAAAGTTTTCCGGACTTCCCACAATGTCCCAAACTACAATCCATCCCGTTTTGGTTGTCATCACATCACATGGACCAACCATTCCCCCTTTCGTTATTACATCAAACCACAAATTTTTAACTTTAATTCTCTCCCCCCCCCTCGTTTAAATGGTCGTTGTTCCACTTGATCTTCAAGGCTGGTTTCCTCTTTGCTTAAGTCCTCCCCTTCTGGTTCTCTTTGTTCTTCTTCAAACTGAGTCGCCATTTCTAGTTTTTGTAATATATTGTTGCACATTTCCAGATTCACTTTCATCATTTATTTCATATCTTGTAGATCCAATCTCATTTCTGCAAATAGTTCTCCCATTTTTTAGGCTGCTCCTTTTTCCTGCTTTCCTTGATAATTATACAATCCAAATGTCCAATAAGTTGTTTCAACCAGCGTCTTTTATATTTAATTTCAACAATCAACGTCCATTAGTCTTTGTTTCCAGGTTCCTTCTATTGGTTTTTCCCAAAGTCACCGGATAGTTCTGAAGCAATTTCTTCAGATGTCTTCCCCTTTGTAATATTCTAATATTTCACTTTTCAGGGTTTTTCAGGGTTTTTATTTTATTATAATGAAGTTCCTCTTACTTCCTTTTAAGTTCCAAGTCAATTTTAAAAGGACCAGACACTTTTCAAAAAGTCACTGAAATTTTTCCTGTACCATTAGGTGGCTCTCTCAATTCTGTTTCCAAGTTCCAACCTTTCTTTCACTTCTTCCTCTTTGTTTAAATAAATCTTTTGTTAATTTTGCTAATTTCAATTATTAGCTATTATTTCTTTTCAACACATTCTATTACAGCATTTACTTATGCCTATTTAGTGCCAAAAGTCCAATAATTATCCAATTTAAATTCCAAGCCATTTGTGTTCAAATGTTTTCCTCTAGATTTTCACCTCCAAATAAATTCTTTCAATATTCAAAGCCAATTTTATAAGTTCCAATTTCCTTCTTTCTCTCTCTGGTCGCCACTTCAATACACTTTCACAAAATAGTTCTTTGTTCCTTAATTCTGGGGTACCTTAATATCCATATGTTTAGCCTGGTTCACACTCTGCTCGCAACTTCACCTCTCCAGCACAGTCTTAGTTTCCTGGACTGCTTCCCATCTTTGTGGTGGCCATTTTGACCACCGCTGCAGCTTGTCTTCAGAGGGGGTTTATCCTGTCAGGGAGGGGAGATGCGGCTCTCCTCGACCCTCCAAGCAATTCCCCCTTTCTTCACCACCCCTCCAGGGTGGTTCCAGTCCCACTGAGACCTTCCAACGAGCTCGGAGCGAAACCACACACGATCACAGATTCCGCTCAAACCACAATGGAAGAGCAACCGGAAGTTGTTTCTTAAAATTCTTAAAATTTCTGATGCTATTTCTACAGTACTGTTAGTTAATTTTATAGCAAGTTTCTTTTTCTTAGGCTTAGCACAACTACATTGATTACCCATCTTCCCCCTCAAAAGTTTTCCTGATTATGATTTCCTGAGGTTCTCAATTTTATGGCCACTCAATATCACTGACACCAGTCCGCTTCCCTTCAGGCTGGTCTTCCCCCTCGTGGGAGTAAGGAAATGCAACCTTTCAGGTCCACACTTGCTCTGGACTTCACTAGTGTTCCCAGAACACAGTCTAGCACACACACACTGCCATTATCAATGAAACCTCCCACAATCACTCTCCTGACCACCCAGGTACAAGTGCGCATTCCCTCCTTTGGGGCAACTTACCTGGGCCAGTGCACCAGGTTGCTTGGTCCTCTTAAGGCCTCAGTTGTTGTCTCTTGCCTGCTCCTTTGATATCGTGGACCAGAGTTGTTAATTTAGATTTGGCTCGGGGCCCACAAATGGAAGCTCCATCTCAGATTACTCTAGGCCTGTGATGGTGAACCTATGGCACGTGTGCCACGGGTGGTACACAGCGCCATTTGTGCCGGCACACGAGCTGCAGGCAAACTTACTTCACTGCACATGTGCACACCTCACAGCTGATTTTGAGCTGGTTTGAGGCCTTTTTCAGCCTCTCAGAGGCTTGAAAAAAAGCCTCTGCAGGCTTTGCAGACCGAATAATAGGCCCGTTTCATCACTTCCATTATTACAGAAGTGATGAAATTGGCTTATTATTCAGCCTGCAAAGCCTGCAGAGGCTTTTTGCAAGCTTCTGGGAGGCCGAAAATCAGCTGTGAGGTGCAGTGCAGGTAAGGGGGGGGGGCTTGCGCGCGCAGGTGGAGGGGGTGGGGGGCGCATGTATTGCCTTCTGGGTGCTGGCATGTGAGCGTGGCTGCGCAAGCATGCACACAATTTTTGTCACAGGAGCCCAAAAAGGTTAACCAGCACACTCCCAGAGTTACTAATAAGACCATCCAAATGACACCCTCAAGCCCCACACTGGGCGCCAGGATTGTAAGATATAAGACCCCCAATAAATTTATACTCACAATACAAAGACAAGTCTGGTACACAATTTCAAAGGTTTATTGAAGAAAAAAAAGGCAGTTGCAAGCGCGGCCTCCAAGACCCTTCCCAAGTGGATTGAGTACAAGGAGAGCAAAATTCCATATTCAAATACATTTATACCCCTGCACAGAACACGCCATGCCTAAGAGGCCCTCCCCACTCCCCCTTATTATAAGATGAGCTAAACTATAGGCTTAAGGGTCAATATGACATTGTTTTCTGTGCCTCGGTGTCTTATCTTGTTTCACTGCTGGGCTTTACCTTGGGAGGATGTCCCTTATCTTATTTACTTGTTGCCTAGCCCTGGGCAGATCTTCCTGTTTTCCAAGAAGATTGTAACAATGCATCATGTACTTGTAACTGAACACATTTTAGGTTTTAGGGTGCGGGTTTTATATGTAACAGAAAGAGTAAAGAGGAATCTTCTAGCTTAACCATACTTAAACTATGTAAAATCATATTATAAAAGAGTAACTTATAATATTTTTCATATGTATGTATGTATGTATGTATGTATGTATGGTATTCAGCTTTGTTCGGGTATTATCCCACATCATTGTAATTGTGCTTTTAAAGTTGTAGCGACGTTTTGGCAGAATCTCATCTGCCATCATCAGGCTTGTGTATTGGGTTCGTCTGTGTGTCATGTTTTTGCAGCCGTTTCTGTTTTAAATTTGGTGCTAGCCTCGTGCTTTGTGAGAATGGTTTTTTCTTCATCCTGATTGGTTGGGAGTCTTGGTCTGTGTTTATTGGTCTTGGAGTTTGCTGTGTTGTGTTTGATTGGTGTTTCTAATATCTTCTGTCTGTTTTGTAGTGCTTTTTTTGTCTTGATTGGCTGGCAACATTGTGTTTTGTGTATTGGGAGCTTTTAGCGTGGCTTGGCTTCGGGTGAATGGCCGGCTATCGTTTATTAGGAAGCTAGGTTTCATCTGGGTGGCTGGCTGGGCTGTGTTTGGGCTGGAGGTTTTGGGGGGACTGTTTGTGCCCAGGTGTTTGCTTGGCTTGTGGTGTGGAGATTTTTTTATTTGTGAGTGCAGGCTTCCAGATAATTGACAGTCTGGTGGTGTCATCTCTTATTCATGCTTTCAGGTCGTTTTTCAATCTCTATGGCTTCTCTGATGATTCTGTAGCTGGGGTTTTCTATAGTGGCTAGGGTTTTGGTGCCACAAACAAAAAAAATCTCCACACCACAATATTGACAATTTAACGAATAATTGGGCCTGTAGTAGCTTTTTAAAAACCTGTCTTACCAGTTTGACATGCTCTTCCATCGTTTCTGTATAGATTAAGATATCATCTAAATATACTAATACCCCCTTATACAAATGTTTGTGCAGGACGCCATTAATTAACTGCATAAAAACAGCAGGGGCTCCTTGTAAACCAAATGGCATAACTCTAAATTGATAGCTACCCAGAGGACAATTAAAAGTAGTCTTCCACTCATCTCCTGGGTGAATTCATACCCTGTAATAAGCCTCTCAAAGATCTAATTTTGTGAAAATTTTCCCATGAGCTAATGTTGATAATAAATCTTTAACGGTAATGGATATAGGGGTTCTTTACATACAGCATTTAGACCCCTAAAATCCACACATAATATCAATCCTTCATTTTTTTTCTTTCTAAATAATACTGGAGCTGCTATGTGTGCCCTTCCTGGTCTCATAAAACCCCTTGCCAAATTAGTATCTATATACTTTCTCATTTCATCCATTTCCAGAGGGGTCATGGAATACATTCGGGGTTTTGGTAATTTAACACCAATTGCACAATCAGTGGGTCTATGTGGTGGTAATTGGTTACTCCCTGTTTCAGTAAAAACTTCAGCTAAGTCAGAATATTCTTGTGGATAGCCTGGGTTTGACTCATGGGCTGTTAATCCAGTTGTTTTTTCACAGGGTGGATCAGGACCTACCTCAATCTAATTTTTTGGAACCCCCCTTCCCATTTAATCATAGGACCCCGCTTATCCAACCAAGCCAATCCAAGAATTACGGATTCTGACATCTGTTTTACTACTACAAAAGACAGTCTTTCCCAATGATTTCCTATTTTCATTTTAACTAGTTCTGTACGATACAAGGCTGGCTCTCCACCCAATATAGAACCATCTACCTGTTAAAACTTAATGGGAGTATTTAATCGAATAAGTTTTAAACCCAGTTTTTCCACTGTAGTATGTGTTAACAGGCACCTTGTACAACCAGAATCAATCAAAGCTCCCATATCCAGACTATGATCTGTTTTCATATTGGTAAGAGTAATGGGTATTATGAAAGGTGGAATAGGTTTACTTACCATAGGGTCTTCCATTGTCTCTTATTCACTTTCCCCTTCTTGTGCTACAGACTTCCTTGCTGTAGGTATGTGTGCTATGTTGTGTTCTCCATTTGCTTGGGCTCTATGGTTGTATCCATTTGCCCTACTCCATGGGAACGTTCAGGGGATCGTTTACTTCTATCACTGGCTCTGGTCAATCCTTGGTCCGATTGTTCCAGGTGTACCCTTGGATTCTGTAAAGGGGGTAGTGGTCACTCAGCTACCCGATGGCCCGGTTGATTACATCTATAACACCTGAATGTGCCCCTACCAGGCGGTGTTTTACTAATTGGGAAAGGCTGGGGAGACAAAACATTGGGTCGTATGCTGGGTCTACGTTGACCTAGAATGTTTTCACCTCTTCCTTTCAATCAACGTAGTCCCGAATCTAGTTCAACGACCGTACAGTACCATTCCTGTAATTTTGTTGGCAAGCCTCTATACAAACAGACTTGTCCTAATGCATGGTCTAGTCCTTCTCTAAAGAGATGTACTAACAGTCTTTCTGGGCAAGTAGGAACTCTTCCAGCAGCTCTTCTGAACTCTTGCACATACTCCCTTGCTGGTTGACCTCGTTGTTTTATCGCCAATAGGTCCTCCTCTACTTGTTGTATCTTTGAATCATCATCAAATCTGTGTCTTAAAGCTTCCAAAAACACTCCCACATCTGTTAACACAGGTGATCTTATTCAATGTAAATCATTGGCCCATTCTCCCGCCTCTCCATCAAGTACACTGGTAATGGCTACTATCATCGCCCACTGGGACGGATAAAATTTGCCATAGAGGTCAATGTGATTGATAACCTGCCCTAGAAAGACAGCTACCCTATTGGGATCCCCATTAAAGGTGGCCTGCAACAGTATGGTAAAACCTTTGAGAGCGTAAGTCCTGTTTTTCCAGTGGCTTACTCACATCCACCCCTGGCGATACCAGACTAGAACTTCGTAAGGGTTTACCAACCATGCCACTGCGTTTCTTGCTTTGTCCCAGATCCTTTGCCAATGGAGCCATGGGTGGTTCCTGAATAGATAGTTCCCCAAACTGCATATGTAGCACATCTAAAGTGGTGCTACCTGGAAGCATCCAACTACTTTCATCACCACCCAGCCATTTCCATACTCTCCAATCCTCAATTGACAAACCCCGCCCATGAGCGCTATGTTGTGTTCTCCAATCCTCTGCACTCTCTTCCATAACTTCAGGTTGTTCACTCAAGTGTACAGACTTGTACGCCCGACAAAGGTTTTATCTTAGTTAGCTGTGGGAGTGGGAAATGCTCTCTCCTGATTGACTGTTGGCTGATTAGTTCCCATAAAAGGAGCTATGTCAGCCAGGGAGTTTAAAGTTGCCTCACAGGCAGTATTTGATTAAAGAGCCGTAGAATTTTACCCTGGTCTTGTCTCCATTCTTCGCCCAGAACCTAACAGTGGCAACGAGGATGGGATGAATGGAACTGAGGCTGGGGGGAAAAACTGATTACTGCGAGCTGACTCATTCAGAGTTGAATCACTGGAGTTGATTCACACTTGCTGCCATTTCATTAACAACAGATGCCTAGACCTGGATTGCCTGGGCTCATATTGGTCTCTTAGAAATGGTTGCACTACTATCCTTTGCTCCATACTGTTAGGAATGTAAGTCACTGAATAGTTGGGTTGGAAAATATATAAACCAGGATACATTTAAACCAGGAGACATTTTAATATTGTCTCTTTAAGGGAATGCTAAAATTGTAATTGGGTGTGGTTCCTCAAACAGCCATAAGATGGAGCCAGAAACCTGGGTTGTTTGGTCTGTTCCTGTCCTTGTTCTGGCAAGTGTTGCTGTTCCTGTATTGACAATTGCTGATCATAGTTGGATTTGATGTGAGTCTTTTACTGAACTGTTTTTTATACTGGACTTTGACATTTGGATTATCCCTGGACTGAAAACTGACTGCTTTAACCGTGAATGACTTGGACTGTTTTGTTGAACTTTGCTTAACCGTTTTACTGGAAGTAAAAACCTACATTTTACTATACAGTGTGGCTGTGTGCTGTGTGTGTTATTCTTCACTACTCTCACTACATCTCCCTGTGTGCGCTCATTCTCCTAATGGGGAATGAACCTCAACACAGGTTATGGGCCCAGGCCATACCTGGCTCAGATAACTGAGAGTTGGTGTGAATGCACAGTACTGTATACAGACAGCTGTTTATTGTTTAATTGTGGGTTACTGTCCTGGTAAAGATGGCACAAGACACTTCAACAAGTCTATCACTGATAACCCGGTTGGATGGAACAAACTATGTTTCCTGGTCTATGAAGTACAGTCTACTTCTGCATAGAGAAGGGTTATGGACTGTAGTTCAAGACCCACCGGATGTAAATGCTTGGGATCCAGAAAATGAGGATGATGCCAAGAAGTTAGCTGACTTTAAACGAAATAACGAACAAGCTCTTTGTATAATTGGACTAACACTGAGTGACCAGCAGCTAGTCCATATTCGTGGAGAAGAGTCTGCTGCTAGGTGTTGGGAGAATTTGAAGAGGATTTATGTTTGTGACAGTGTAGGTGCACACGTACATCTTACACATAAACTGTTTAGAGCACGTCTTCTGAAAGGTGGAGATATGTTAGCTCATTTGAACTTCATGAAAAAAAACTTTTCAAGAGCTACATGAAAAAGAACTGATATTTTCAGAGCTGCATCAAGTTTACATCATTCTTTCCTCATTGGATGAAAGTTATGATGATTATGTATCTTCACTGGAAGTCCTGACCAGAGATAAACTGACATTGACTGACATAACCCGAAGGTTGTTAGAAGAAGCAAGAAGACAGCTGGATAGGGACCAACTGAGGAAGGAACAACCACAAGAAGAGGATTTGTCTTCAACTGCCTATGCTGTTAGGAAATGTTTTTCTTGTGGGGCTAGGGGACATATAGTTAGATTCTGTAAGAAGGGAAAACAACAGAATACTGGCAAATACCAGAAGGCCAAGAAGAAGGTTAGTTTAGCTATGTCTAGCAATTCAACTGTAAATCATGATTTGTGGGTTGTTGATAGTGGAGCATTGCAGTGCATTACTAGAAATAGAGAGAGGTTTGTAAAGATGTCCACGAGTAAACAACATGTATCATTGGCAAATGGATGGAAGATGAAAGCATCTGGTGAAGGTACTGCATATTGTTCTTGTATAAATGAGCATTTAACTATGTTATATGTACCTAAACCGAAATTTAATTTATTATCAGTAAGGGCTTTAGTTAATCTTGGTTATGTAGTAACCTTTAGGGGAGATAACTGTATAATAGAGAAAGAGGGTAAAAGTGTTACTGCTACTTTAAAAAATGATTTATATGTGATACATGATGACCAGTTGAAGATGGCTAACTTGGTTTATAACAATGTTAAGCCACATGATGAATGTATACATTTACTACATAGACGTCTGGGGCACATTAATTTCAAAATGCTCAAACAAACTGTTGAATTGTCAGATGGAGTAAAATTGAAACCCTGTAGCAAGTATTTAAACTGTAATGCTTGTAGCCAAGAGAAGAGCAAGGTTATTCCAGCGAACAGACTTAATGGGTTTAAGACCAAAGAACCTTTTGAGGTTGTGTTTGCTGACATAATTGGTCCAAAGAAACCTAGTTTGGGAGGTGCCTGCTGTATTTTGAGTATAATGGACCATTACTCACGGTACGGTTTCTGCTACCTCATGAAAAACAAAACAGAAACTTTCCAACATTTCTTTAACTGTCTTTGAATTGCTTCTGTTAGTTCCATCATTGTAATTTTCCCTTCCAACATTATTCTAGTTTCTTCTGGTATTTTAAGTAAGTCCGTTCTCTTTAAATATTCCTCTAGTTCTTCTATCTCCACTTCTTCTTTATATAATTCACTGTAATACTTTTGTATTATTTCTTTTTTATCCTCATTCCCCATATCCACACATATCCCCATATCCACACATATTTCCTTTGTCATCCATTAGCTGAAATATCCTTTCCTTTTCTTTATCTTTTTTAAAATTTATATGCCAACCATCTACCTGGTTTGTTTGCATTTTCAAAAAAGTTCTGTGTAGTTTGCTTATTTTTTTGTGCTAAATCCTCTTTGTCTATTATTTCCAGTTTATGTTTTGTCAGAGTCATTTTATATTGAATTTCTTTCCTTTGCAGATTTCTTTGTAGTTCTTCTTCCAATTTCTTATATTCTTCTTCTAATTTTTTTTGTACTTGTCTTTTCTTTCTGTTTCTCTTTCTGATATATGTTATTGTTAATCCTCTTATATAAGCTGTAGCTGTGTCCCACACATTTTGTAGCGAGGTTTCTTCCTTTTTATTTTGCTCAAAGAAAATTTTTAATTATTTTTCCATGTGTTCAATATATTCTTTTTCTTTCAGTATTAAATTATTCATTGTCCATCTTGATCTCTTTTTTGTCCTTTCCATATTACTTTAATTGGATTATGATCAGCCCATGTATTTGTTTCTATGCTTATATCTTGTATATTTGCAATTATTTCTGTTGTTGCCCACAACATATCTATTGTAGACCAAGATAAATGTCTATTTGAGTAAAATGTGTATTGTCTCTTTTCTAAATATCTTTCTCTCCAAGCATCTTGAATCACTAGTTCTTCTGCCATTTTAAAATACTATTCTATTCTATTCTATTCTATTCTATTCTATTCTATTCTATTCTATTCTATTCTATTCTATTAAAAATGCTTTAGGTAATAAATTTCCTGTTCTTTTTGTCTTTTGTGTTTTATAGTCTTTTGAATATCTACTATTGCATTGTAATCACCAATAATACAAATATGTTCATATTCCAATTCTATTATTTTCTTGTGTAATTTATCATAAAATTCTTCTTGACTTTCATTTGGAGCATAAATAGCCACTAACAAAGTCCTTTTATAATTCATCATCATCTCAATTATTAATACTCTTCCTTCTTCATCTTGGTGGATTAATTTCATTTTTATAGTTATAATGCTATTCCTCTTTTGCTTTGTTGTGCCAATGTAGTATACAATTTCCCAATCTTAGAATATTCTAATATTTTCTCGTGCTGTTTCTTAATATGTACTTCTTGTAGGCAAATTATGTTCATTTTTAATTTCTCTAATTTATTAAATATTCTTTTCCTTTTAATTGCTGAATTTAGTCCATTTACGTTGAGTGTTATTAATTTGATTTCTTCTTCCATGATTCTATTTGTTATATGGTCTAGTTGATCTTCCCGTTGTTTAATTGCTTCCATCTCTCCTCTCTTTTTTCTTTCATATTCTCTGAAGTATTGATCATAAAATAATTCTGCTTTTTCAATTGTATCTATTCTATGCCTTTGGTCTCACCAAGTCACCATTATTCCTTCTGGTATCAGCCATCTGGAATTAATTTATCTTTTAATCAAACGTTTTGTCAGGAACTGATATTCTCTTCTCAGATCTCTTACAGTTCTTGGTATCTGCTTCAACACTATTATTTCCTTTCCTTTATATTTTAGTGGTTCATCTCTCACCACCTTCAGTATTTCTGTTCTTATAGCCTTCTTTATACAAACTTCTCTTGGCAACTTATGTCTCATTCCATATCGTGTCTGAACTCTGAAGATTTTGTCCATATCATATATCATTCTCTCCTTTGTCTCCTCTCTAGCAGCTGCAAGGAGATCTGCCATTATATCTGCCAAATTTTCATCTTTTTCCTCTACCACATTTTGGAAACTTTGATTATAGTCAGCCTTGTCCATTTCCAACATGATAATTTTCTTCTCCTTAGTGTGATCTGATCTTGATAGTCTATAGTCCATTTCTCCTACTCTTTGTTCCATAATCAATGCTTTTTCTTCCATTTTCCCCATTGGTTTTTCATTTTTTTTCCCATCATTTGTTGGATAGTCTCTATTTTCCCTTCTACATTGTCTACTTTTCTTTCCATCTTCCCTACTTTTTCATCTAGCCTCCCTATTTTATCATCCATCCTTGTCATTTGATCTTGCATTGTTTGAAGTATTGCTTTAATTTCAGCTTGCATTGTCACTGCCTTCTCTTGTTGGGTAATCAAATTGAGTGTACTCTGACTTCTAGGGCTGGATGCTGCTGCTGCTGAGGCTGAAGTTGGTGCAGATGCTACTGTTTTCTTCATCTTGGGCTCTTTTCAATTTGTAATCCACCAAGTCTTCCCCATGCTCAAGGGGAGGAGACAAGGAAGGAAAAAAGAAAAAAAATTCAGGTTCTCCTATACCTTAACCCACATTGAATAGACAATCCAATTAGAATAGAGAAAAAACCAAGGGAAGAGGAAAAAGCCACCACACACACAAAAAAACCTGAATTCAAAAAATAAAGAAGCCCCCTAAAAATGAAAAAAGGAACAATCCAAATCCATTAACTCCAACAAATCTGATATAAAAAAGAAAAAGAGAACAAAGAAAAAGAAATTTAATTCCACTAATATTCCAAAAATGAAGGGTAATCCAAAATCCACAAACTGTAAAAAAAATGAGTCCAATATCAAAAAAGAGAAAAAGAAAAATAGTAAAAATAGCTTAAAATAAAGTAAGAAACAAAACAAACATTTCTTAATAATATCCACTAGGAAGGAGTTGCAAAAATCAAATATTTTATATTAACAGTGCTATTAGCCACTCTATCCAAATAGTTTAAACAGGTGAGAGAAGATTTAAAAAAGGAAAGACAGTTCAGTGAAAGGGACCTCTGCTTTGGCTTCTTTGTTTCTTTTTTGTTTCACTTAGTGTCCAAGATCTACACTGTTTATAGTAGAAATTTGCACTGTGGCTCTCTGTTTCTGTAGATAATTGTATCTTGTTTTGGTTGCTTTTGTGTTCAAGGTCAACTTAGAATTTCAATGTTCCATTCCCCTCTTTCACCTCTTTCCAATTTTTCCCTCCAATAGATGGCACTGTTACACTGTTTCCCTTTAGTTTAAATGATTAGAGTTCCCTATAAGTCTTTGTAGTTTTTTTTAAAAAGATAGAAAAAGGAAGCAATTTAAACAGTTTAAAATTTTAAAAAGAGAGGGAAAAAAGTCAGTTCTCAAATAATATAATCCAATTTATCTCCTTGTTCACTTCAATAAGTCCAATTAAACCAGTTCAGTCCAGTTAAAAGTAATTGTAGAAAAAAAAAAGGTTTGTCTTTTTACTCTATAATTAATGGCTTCCTCTTCTATTTAGCACCGGAAACCACTCTCCTCACCGCTTTCTTCCGGGGGGGGGGGGGGATTTACTACCACCCACCCTTTTAATGCTGGCTTTCTCTTCACCCTTTCCTTTTTCAGGAGGCTTTTTTCTTATTTAGACAACAAATAAAAAGTTCTCACCTAAATCGGCCACGCTTTCACTTTCCTTCTTTCCTTCTGTCCAAGCCTTGCAGCAGTTTGCATTGACCGCTTCCCCTTTGAGTCAGCTGGAGAGGCTATCTCTGGATCTACCAGGGTTATTGCGGTATCCCTGGGATCAGCAGAGTGTCCTCTCCTTGATCGTTGTTCCTCCGGAACAATTTAGGTCCTTAGGACTACCGTCTCTCGGGATGTCAACGTCCTCCCCAGGGAGATCGAGGAATTCTGCTGTATCACCATGACGTCAGCTCCACCCTCTCAAAGCCGGACGGTTCTGTCCACATCTGTGCAGACTATAAATGTACATTAAACAAAGTGCTACAGCAAAATGCATACCTGGTGCCTGTGGTCCATCTGCTGCACTCTTTGGGTGAGGGTAAGGTCTTTGCTAAACTGGACCTTGCCCAAGCTTATCAACAGCTACTAGTTGATACCACATTGGAGGTGCAGACGATTGTAACACATTGTGGAGCTTTTAGATGTCGCTGGCTACAATTTGGGGTGAGTGTGGCACCAGGACTCTTCCAGAGCCTGATGGAGCAGCACCTGCAAGGCATCCCAGGTGTCATCCCCTATTTCAATGATGTCTTAGTGTCAACGGCCAACAACACCAAACTCCTCAACCGTCTGCAAGTGGTACTCACCTGTTTCCAGGAAGTTGGCCTCAAGGTAAAAAAGGAAAAGTGCAAGATCGCTGTTCCTCAGGTAGAGTTCCTCGGCTACCTTATCAATGCCTCTGGGTTAAATCCTACACAGGCAAAGGTTCAAGCCATCTAGGAAGCTCCCACACCTAAGAACAAGACCAAACTCCAGGTGTTCTTGGGGATCTTAAACTTCTATAGCACCTTCTTGCCACACAAAGCTTCTGTAGCTGAGCCTCTCCATTTTTTTCTCGATAAGAAGGTGTCTTGGTCCTAGGTCCTTCTCTGCTGTCAAGGAGCTGCTATCTTCAAGCAACGTCCTGGTACAGTACAATGAGAATCTTCCTTTAGTTCTAACCCGTGACGCCTCTCCGTTCAGTGTCAGCGCCATTTTAAGCCACCAATTCCCAGGTGGAAGAGAGGCCCCAATTGCTTTGTTCTCATGGACCTTGTCATCAGCTGAATGAAACTAGTCAGCTGGACCAGGAAGCCTGGGCTGCAGTCTCAGGATTCAAATGCTTTCATGAATACCTTTACGGCAAACTATTTGACCTTGTGACTGATCATAAGCCGCTACTGGGCCTGCTTGCTGGGGACTGCCAAACGTGACATGTTTTATCTCCTTGCATGCTGCGCTGGACTGTGTTCCTAGCTGCATACAGCTAGGGCCTCCTACATCGGCCGGATCAGACACTTAGCCATGCTGATGCCCTCAGCCAATGCCTGCTCCCGACAGTTGTGGATGATCCGGCTCCAGCATCAGCTGTTTTATTAATTGAAGACCTGCTGGCTGGTCCCATTACGGCATTGGAGATCACTGCACACTCTTCCAAGGACCATGGCATTGCCCAAGTGCTTAACTGGGTATGGAGGGGGTGGCTGAAGGGGTCAGTCAGCGCAGAGTTCCTTCCCTTCCACACCCCGGCAACATGAACTGTCCGCTCAATGGGGCTGCCTACTCTGGGGGAGTCATGTGATGGTGCCCCAGAGGCTGTGGTGGCCAGTTTTGGAAGCTCTTCATGTAGGTCATCCAGGCATTATGTGAAGGAAGTCACTCGGCCGCAGTTATGTTTGGTGGGCCAATTTAGATAAGGCCTTACCAAGAGTCAAGGCCAGCCCCTCCATCAGGTCCAGTACATGAGTGGGAAGCACCCAAGGCACCTTGGTCGAGGGTGCATATTGACTTTGTAGGGCCTTTCCATGAACAGACTTTTATGGTGGTAGTGGATGCCTACTCATTATGGCTTGAGGTGGTACTCATGACATCGACCACCTTGGACGCCGTGATCAAAGCCCTTAAAAGACTGTTTGTGACCCACTGACTGCCAGATGTTCTCATTTCGGATAATGAGCCATAGCTCACATCAAGTCAGTTCGAGTTGTTCCTGGTGGGTCATGGCATTCGTCATGCCCTCATTGCACCATTTTATCCTGCTAGCAACGGCCAGCTGAGCGGATGGTTCGATTAGCAAAGGAAGCACTGGTAAGGATGGGTTCGGGGGACTGGCAAACACAGATAGCTGAGTACCTCCTGGTTAAACATGCTACACCAAGCTCCACCACCAACAGGAGTCCAGCCGAACTCCTAATGGGTCACCATCTGTGGACTGACTTGAACTGACTGCAACCAGATTATTCCTCAGAGATCCCTGCAGACTCGACCAGCCAGCTCCAGTCTGTCAGGATTCTGGCAGTGGCCCTAATTAAATCATGAGCTTCAAGTCAAGCTTCAAAAACTCCAAAGGATTTATTAGGAGCTAACATGTTGGTATGACCTGTGTGTAACCTATTCTTTTTTTAAAAAAAGAAAACAAATTTTATTCAATTTTTCAAAAAAAAAAAAAAAAAAGAGCTCTTTTCGGTGTACAACATAATTCCGGGTCACCACTTTAACATGCAAATATGACAATAATTATCTATTCATTTTCTACATTCAACTTCCTATCTTATCCATTTTTAACTTAATTCTCCAACATTTACATAAGAAAAGGAACATATCTATCTATCTATCTATCCCTGACTGCCTGCCTATCTGTCTGTCTCTCTTTCTGTCTATCTATCTATCTATGCCTGTCTATCTATCTATCTATCTATCTATCTATCTATCTATCTATCTATCTATCTATCTATCCCTCCATCTAGCTATGTATCTTCGTGTCTATCATATCTATCTATCATCTGTCTATCTATCTATCTGTCTATCTATCTATCATCTGTCTATCTATCTATCTGTCTATCTATCTATC
>NW_020717077.1:180827-198483 GCF_900518725.1 Notechis scutatus | reverse complement strand
ATGATGTCCCAGATGTGCTCAATTGGATTCAGGTCTGGGGAACGGGCAGGCCAGTCCATAGCATCAATGCCTTCGTCTTGCAGGAACTGCTGACACACTCCAGCCACATGAGGTCTAGCATTGTTGTGCATTAGGAGGAATCCAGGGCCAACCACACCAGCATATAGTCTCACAAGGGGTCTGAGGATCTCATCTCGGTACCTAATGGCAGTCAGGCTATCTCTGGCGAGCACATGGAAGGCTGTGCGGCCCCCTAAAGAAATGCCACCCCACACCATTACTGACCCACTGCCAAACCGGTCATGCTGGAGGATGTTGCAGGCAGCAGAACGTTCTCCACGGCGTCTCTAGACCCCGTCACGTCTGTCACATGTGCTCAGTGTGAAACTGCTTTCATCTGTGAAGAGCACAGGGCGCCAGTGGCGAATTTGCCAATCTAGGTGTTCTCTGGCAAATGCCAAACATCCTGCACGGTGTTGGGCTGTAAGCACAACCCCCACCTGTGCACGTCGGGCCCTCATACCACCCTCATGGAGTCTGTTTCTGACCGTTTGAGCAGCCACATGCACGTTTGTGGCCCGCTGGAGGTCATTTTGCAGGGCTCTGGCAGTTCTCCTGTTCCTCCTTGCACAAAGGCGGAGGTAGTGGTCCTGATGCTGGGTTGTTGCCCTCCTACGGCCTCCTCCACGTCTCCTGATGTACTGGCCTGTCTCCTGGTAGCGCCTCCATGTCTGGACACTACGCTGACAGACACAGCAAACCTTCTTGCCACAGCTCGCATTGATGTGCCATCCTGGATGAGCTGCACTACCTGAGCCACTTGTGTGGGTTGTAGACTCCGTCTCATGCTACCACTAGAGTGAAAGCACCGCCAGCATTCAAAAGTGACCAAACCATCAGCCAGAAAGCATAGGAACTGAGAAGTGGTCTGTGGTCACCACCTGCAGAACCACTCCTTTATTGGGGATTTCTTGCTAACTGCCTATGCTTTCCACCTGTTGTCTATTCCAGTTGCACAACAGCATGTGAAATTGATTGTCAATCAGTGTTGCTACCTAAGTGGACAGTTTGATTTCACAGAAGTGTCATTGACATTGTGTTGTTTAAGTGTTCCCTTTATTTTTTTGAGCAGTGTATAATCTTATGGCTTTTTAAAATATTTCATTTTTCTGGGGGGTGGGGGGCTTCCCACATAGGTGTGGATCAGTTTTATTGGGTGTTTTTCTTTCAAAAAGGGGCAAAGCTGCCTTTAGTTATCTCGTGTATTTTAGCAGTTGGAGCCTTATTTCTTTTTTTTTTTTAACCTATCCTCATGAGTTCTAGATGGGATGGAATGGGATGCATAAAAACAGCAGTCCATTAAGCCAAAACAATCCTTTCTCATAATATCTTTTTTTTTAAAAAAAAAAAAAACTTAATTTATTACCCTCCCCAATTGTAAATATGCAAGGTAGACAGGTTGAGTCCTGCCCCATAACTATAGCTGAAGGTGTATTTGAACTTCTTTGAATTTAAATTTCCTTGAATTTGTATTTCTTTCCTTCCTTCTGCCCTAAATCCCTCCCTTCTTTGAATTTCGTCTCTCCCTTCAGGAACAGGAAATGTGTTATAAGGAGACTCCTTCCTTCCTTCCTCCATTCAAGAATAGGAAATGTGCCACAAGGAAGCCAGGATTGATGAGTCATGATGGGTTGGAGTTCATAACTGCATAAGTTAGAAAAAGCAAGAAAAGGGGAGAAGAAATGGGTTGCTTACAATAACCTCAACTTTTTCCTCCTCTTTTGCTTATACGATGCCTTAACCCAGGGCCTTCAAACTTGACAGCTTTAAGACTTGTAGGCTTCAACTCCTAGAATTCCTCCTCCAGTCATGTTAGCTCAGGAATTCTGGGAGTTGAAGTTCACAAATCTTAAACTTGCAAGTTTGAAGACCCTTGCCCCTTAACCTTCTGTGTTGCCTGAAGGTAGTCCTCTATTTATGAGCACAATTGGGATTGCAATCTCGCTTGTTTTGCGAAGTGGTCATTATGTGAGATATCTCATGATGGCTTTGCTCAAAAATTGTAATTCTGTGCTCACTGTTGCGGTTTAAGTGATTTCATTGGTCATTAAGTGCACAGAATCCCAAGTTAGAAGCATGGGTTTGTGTGGACAAGGGGGGCAGCAGGGGAGGCCATCAGAGTCCCAGCGTTGGCCACACTTGACTTGAGGGGATCCTGGAGAAGCTTAGAAATGTTTGGTACACGTTGCTTAGAAACTGTATGGAACATGCAGATGGGAGAATGGCAGAAGGCTGCAAAGGACTCCAGTCTCAGAAATTAAGGCCACATTTCTCGGTGGCAACGGTGACACTGGCCTGAAGTCCAGGCCTGATGTCAGTGGCACAGGCCTCCATTTAAGACTAGCATTTCTGCCTCATTGTAGGGCCTAGATGCGGCAGCTGAGGCTTCTGGGGGCAGCTGCATCTTTGTCCTTCACTGCAACACTCCTAATTCATGCACGGCCTGCACAGGACCTCCCTCAGCCCCTTCAGTCACCCCTCCACTTCTTCCTCGGGCCACCCTTAACCCACAACTTCATTCAACAACTACTATTTTAAAAAGGGGGGGTTGCCTCCTAGTGATGAGGGAGATTTTGTCTAGTGTCCCGAGGTCGCTGATGGGGTTGAAGTCTCAGATATTGTGAATCTCTACCTTTCTTAATATTATTCTTGATATTATTCTGCTTTTCTTTTCTTTTTTTGACAGTGGATAAGAGATTGTGACCAAAGATTTACCTGCAAGACAACAATCAACAGGCAGTAGATACTTAGGGCAAGGCAGAAGCTGCCAGAAAGGATGGAGCCTGAGAAGCTCTTGGATCCCCCATCAGACCCAAGCAGCGCTTCAAAAAAATCCAAAAAAATGCATAAATGCTCAGAGTGTGGGAAATCCTTTGCTGGCCAGTCCCTCCTTTTGACCCACAGGAAGGTCCATGTGGGAAGTGGATCCAGTCAAGGTTTGGAGGGTGAGAAATCCTTCTCTGGAAAAGACGCCGAAGATCCCCCTTCACTAAAACCCTATAAATGTGATGAATGTGACTTATGCTTTGGTCGATCATCATACCTCCTTACACATCAGAAAATCCACACTGGAGAGAAACCTTATCAATGTCTGGAATGTGGGACATTTTTCCGTGAAAAAGCCACCCTCAGAAAGCACGAGAGGACTCATACGGGGGAGAAACCTTTCAGCTGTGGGCAATGTGGAAAGAGCTTTTCCCAGAAGATCAATCTTTGTGTCCATGAGCAGATTCACGCGGGAATCAAACCTCACAAATGCTTAGAGTGTGGAAAATGTTTCACCCAGATTTCATCTCTTCGGAGTCACGAGAAAACACACCGAGGGGAGAAAAACGAAAAGTGCCTTGAATGTGGGAAATGTTTTATCTTGAAATCAAACCTGTTGCAACATCAGAGACTTCACACTGGAATGAGACCCTATGAATGCCCAGAATGTGAGAAACGATTTCTGACTTCTTCTGATCTTCGGAAACACCAGATAGGGCACAAAGAGGAGAAACCCTATAAATGTGGGGAGTGTGGGAAAGGTTTTCTCGAGCGAAGGAAGCTTCAGAGTCACGAGAGAATCCACACAGGGGAGAAGCCATTCAAATGTCTGGAGTGTGAGATGTGCTTTTCCGATAAATACAACCTTGCAAGGCATCAGAGGGTCCACACAGGAGAGAAGCCCTACAAATGCGGAGAATGTGGAAAATGTTTTGCTCAGAAGGGATACCTTTCAATCCATTATAAAACCCACACAGAGGAGAAGCCCTTTCAGTGCAATGAGTGTGGACAATTTTATCGTACCCTAACAACCCTTAGAAAACATGCAAAACTTCACACAGGGAACAAAATTTCAAATGGTTAGAGTGTGGGAGAACATTTGCTCATTCATGTTCCCTTAAAAATCACAGCCAAATCTATATAGGAGAGAAGCCCTAGTCAGGTAACCTTAAATTTAAGCATAATTTTCAAGAAGAACCTATCCCTATTACTGAAGAGAAAAGTTTTCGATCAGTGTGTGCTAGTCATATCAAATATTTGTTAACCTTTTATTTCTCTTTTCATTTTTTTGGATATAAATTTATCATTTCAGGAAATGTTTAATATCTTCCAATTTTATTACTATTGTTTTGTAATTATTTTGTTTAGTTGTTATGAGGGGGATTTAAGCTAACTGGAAAGGGGGATTATATTCTTATGTCATTAGCTATTTTTGTCAATGGGATCTGGATCTTTGGGGATCAATAGGAGAGCTGAAGATTTAAAGATAAGTTTGTAAAAAATGGGATCAGGTACACAATGAAGATGCCCCCGTTGGTAATTGGAGAGAGAATGATAAATCACACACACGGGATTAATTGGAGTGCAGGTTACTTAGCACATACATTGCAGGTTGTGAGATATGTTAACTTTGAATTATGTAATGATTTTAGTGTGAATTGTAAATTGATACCAGGTTGCTTATCATGTGACCCAAAATTCAGGTTATAATATGTGCAATTAAGATTACTATATGTACAATTGCTTTATCTATAAATTTAATTTTTAAAGCATATTCTTGTTGTTCTTTACTCTGATACTTCATTATTCATGCACCATATCGCATTCAATGTTTTTCTTGCCTATTTTCGCCAATCTGGAAACAATTACCTTATTTCCCATCGAAATACCACTTCAAAATAGTACAGGTAGACCTTGGGTTACGACCACAATTGAACCTAAAATTGATGTTGCTAAGTGATACATTTGTTAAGCGAGTTTTGCCCCATTTTACGACTTTTCTTCCCATTCTTGTGAAGTGAACCATTGCAATTGTTACGTTAGCAACATGGTCCTTAAGTGAATCCGGCCTCTTCATTGACTTTGCTTGTCAGATGATCACAAAAGAGGATCTCATGACTCGGAGAGACTGCAACTGTCATAAATATGAATTAGTTGCCAAGAATCTGAATTTTGATCACGTGACCATGGGGATGCTGCAGTGGTTGTAAGTGTGAAAAATGGTCATTTTTCAGTGCCCTTTTAACTTGTTATGGTCACTAACAAACTGTTGTAAGTTGAGCACTACCTGTATAAATCGTATTTTTTGAGGGATTCATTAACCTCACTAAAGGAGACCTAACCGAACTCCTTGCTTGCCCTAAACTGTGCTTAATTCTCTTCTCCTGTGTCCTCCATGAAGTGGCATCTCATCTCCAGTCCATGACAAGGTTGCATGAATTGGCATCTCCAGAAGAGCTCATTAAAGAAAATAAAGAATCCAGTATCTTGTGTGTAAGAAAACTTTCAGCTATAAATTGAATCTTAAACCTCAGTGGAAACTCCACAGTGGAGAGAAACCCTTTCAGTGCTAATGTCAACCTTTCCAACTTGGTCATCCAGCAAAGAAAAGGACGCCTGCCCCATTGTTTAGCCAAAATTAAAGTTTACTGAAGCTGAAGTCGTGACAAGTAGCGAAGCTGGATCTGGTATTGTTGCACACAATTTTCTCGTTTCTCCGGTCGTCATCCTGTTATCAGTTAATGTCCAATTGGGTGCTTGTATATTGCTTCAATTGCCAATTGTCAGGCCTGTTCTTTCCAGACACTCATAAAATAAGGTGTACAAATCAGAGAGATCCAGAATTAAAAATAAGGAAGACTGACTAACAACAAAAGTTAGAACAAACCCCTTTAGAACTGACAATGAAGGCATCGAAATAGTGAACAGCTTCTGCCTTTTAGGATCAATCATCAACAGTAAAGGAAGAAATAAGCCCCAGTTCAGCACTTGGTAGTGTTGTAATGACGAGGCAGTCGAGTTGTTTGATCATGAACAACTGAATCATGATGATCTTTATTGGAGTCTAGTCTTGCATTTATACACATTTTTAGTTATCCTCCATCATTGGTTAACTTTGGTTACTGCTTAACTTTGGTTACTGTTTAGCACAGTAATCCATACAATTAATTATCTCTATTTAAAGTCTAACATATGTTTACTTCCTCTCTCTAATCCTCCTTTATCCATAGATTAGTGACTTTGTTTGCCTGAGTTGTATTTGCTTGGAAACATTCTTTATCTGAGGTTTGCCATCCGAGATTGGAACATTCCTGCAATTACAACTCTACATGGTAGAGCAGCCATAAAGGCCTTTGAAATCTTATTTAAATGCCATAACTAAAATAATCAGAATTGTGTAAGCCATGATCCTCTTCCCTATGATCTTCTATGCACTGAACAGAACAGAATATTAAAAAATGGAATATAAAGTATAGAAAATAGAATAGAATAGATGAAGAGAGAAAAGAAACTATGGAATATAAAGTATATAAACAATGGAATGGAATGGAGCAGAATAAAAGCCAAAGTTGGATTTAAACAAACAGGATAGGACTAGGACTGATGCCTCTGAACTTTCCCCATTCCTATTCTCCGGATGCCCCTAGCCTAGTAGTACTACAACTCCCATCACACCCTGCCTTCGCATATTTGGGGCACCCTTTCGAGACAGTTGCTTTGGAACTGGTGTTGAGTCCTTAGAAGCACAACGCGGCATATAATGTCCCTGTAGAGATGTCAATGGTGGCATTCCTGTAAGGATAACTGGCCTTGCGAATTGCCCTGTTTGCTGGGTTGCCATAGAGACCATTCGCCACCTTAAGAAAACTGAACTCCAACTCCCAGAATGCCTTGTGCTGGCTGAGGAACTCTGGGAGTTGAAGTTCACCTAGCTTAAAGTGGCTAAGGTTGAGAAACACCGTCCTAGACTAAGCTGATGCATTAAACAACCCCCAAAATCTGGTTACAGCTTTGCACAAACCAGGTGCTTAGTTCACCTGCGGGTTGTGTGTGTGTGTGTGTGTGGAGGGGGTTACAGACCTGGTGCCAATCTTGCTTGCCCTTCCCTCCCCTTTCCCCTCCCTATTTGATCATCAAGCCTCGTCTTGCTCTGGGTTCCGAAGGAGATAAGTCTCTGAGAGATCGATTCCTTAGAAAGGAAGAAAATTTGGGGTGGAGGGGTTTTTTGGGGGGGTGGGCTGGGGAAAAGAAGGCCAAAGGCTCCTCCCATCCCCGGTCTCGTCTGAATGCTGCCGGGGCCGGCGTTTGCAGGAGGGGCTGAGATCGACCCTGCTCTCTCTTCGGCTCTTTGTGGTGTGTGATGGGGTGTGTGGGATCGGGCCCACTTACCGGGGTGTGTGTGTGTGTGGGAAAACACCCGATCTCCTTTCTTGTGCATTTGAGCAAAGCTAAACTGCAGAGGAGGAGGAGGAGGAGGAGGGTGGGAGGGATGAAGGGCGCTGGGAAGTCCCCCACTCAAAATAGATCCGAGCTCACTCCTGCAAATAAAAGATTACGTGGGAAGGGGGCGCCTTTGCAGAGCAAGCAAGAGGGTCTATGGTCTCCCCTTTTCCATGCTGTGGGGAGGGGGAGCCAGCTTAGCCCCCTCCACCCCAAGTTCTGGTTTTCAGTTTGATTGCTGCCTCTCCTCCCTCCCCGCGCCCCTTGCAGGGTTCAACAGATTACCAGAGTTGGAAGGGACCTTGTAGGTCATCTAGTCCAACCCCCCTGCCCAATCAGGAGACCCTACTACACCATTTCTGACAAATGGCGGTGCAATCTCTTCTTGAAAGTCTCAAGGGATGAAGCTCCCACAACTTCAGAAAGCAAAGCTGTTCCATGGGTTGATTGTTCTCACTGTCAGAAAAGTTCTCTTTTTATTTCCAGGTTAAAACTTTCAGGGTGTATTCAATGCTTTGGGAAGGAAAATCCATCTGGTTCAATTCTTAAAATGGGAGAAAGATGCTGGAAGCCACACAGAGGCTGATTGTAAAGAAAGTCCATTTATTGGTGGACAGAACCACCAGGGTTTGTGGGTTCTGGTGCAGCTGGCAAAATGGAGTTTAGAGTGGGTTGGTTTTTATACCTTCTGGATTTCTATGGGGGTCATGGCTAGCTCTATAGGCAAAAGGGAAAATGCAAATCTTAGGTGTTTGTCCGAGCTAATCTGATCAACCTATTTTTTTGTTGCTTATCTGAGTTTCTGTCTTGATCCAGTCTTTCTGAATGGGTTACCAAATCTGCATTTCTAAAAGCTGGCCTCCTCAGTATTTTTTTGCTTGAGACAGGGAAACTGGGACTGTTTTCTGCCTCCTTTCAGATTTTTTTCCCCCATTTCTCCTTTAGGGGAAATATTTTATCCTGCCTTTTTTTCAAATATTTCCCAAACTATTTCATACTTCTGGGGCAGGTGGGCTTCCCACACAGGGTTAAAACTTCCAGGGTGTATTTAATGTCTTAGTAGGTCTGGATTGGCTTTATTGGGTGCTTTTCTTTCAAAAAGGGGCAAAGCTGCCTTTATTTTTCTTATCTCCTGTGGAATTTAGCTGTTGGAGCCTTATTTCTTTTCTTTTTTTAATCCATCCTGCTCCTCATGAGTTCTAGGTGGGATGGGAGAGGGGAATACATAAAAGCAGAAGTCCATTAAGACAAAACAGTCATTTATCATAATATCTTTTTTTTCCTTATACTTAATTTATTACCCTCCCCAAGGGTAAACCTGCAAAGTAGACAGGCTGGATACTGCCCTAGTTCCGTATTCCATATACTGAAGGTGGATTTGAACTTCTTTGAATTCCTTCCTTCCTTCCTTCCTTCCTTCCTTCCTTCTTTCTTTCTGTTGGAAGAAATATTCTTCTGGATTCTGTTCCAAGTGGGGGAAAAAACACTGGAAACATGGAGGCTGTTTGGAAAGATGGTTTAATGGTGAACAGGACCATATGGCTTGGAGCTCCAAGCCAACATGCTGGACATGTATATAACCTTAGTTATATACCCTCTGTTGGGCCCCACCTTATTGTTTCCTGTTCCTGTGTAAGAAAGGTATCCCATTGGCTGTCAGATTCCCAGGGGTGGGAGTCTTAGCTAACTTTGTAGGCTTTGTCTGGAGTGCTGGCTTCACCTGAGTGCTGGCTGATGCAATCTTCCCCAGGTCAGGTGGTAAGATGGGCAGAGGCCTTTGTTATGTAGAATATTCTGCCCCCAGGCCTTAATAGCCTGCGCATTAATAAAGGTGGGGGTGAGCTTCTGCTTCTGAGGTGAATTTCTGCTTCTCTTGAGTTTCTACTTCCCTTTTAGGGGTGATATTCTACCTTTTTAATATTTCCTAGGATGTATCATTTTTCTAGGAGAGGGGTGGGTGCTAACTTCCTACACTTCCTTCCTTCCTCTGTGCAGGAACAGAAAATTTGTCACTGGAGATTTTGTCTAGACTAGAGTGTTGTGAGGTGCTGAACAGGGAGTCGGATTGGAAAACCTTCCTGATCCCTCCCAAGTCTCAGGTATTGTGAATCTCTACTTTTCTCAAAAGGAAATATTATTCTGCATTTCTTTTTTTTTTCTTTCTGACAGTGGATAAGAGATTGTGACCCAAGATTTACCTGCAAGACAACAATCAACAGGCAGTAGATACTTAGGGCAAGGCAGAAGCTGCCAGAAAGGATGGAGCCTGGGAAACTCTTGGATCCCCCATCAGACCCAAGCAGCGCTTCGAAAAAGTCCAAAAAAATGCATGAATGCTCAGAGTGTGGGAAATCCTTTGCTGGCCGGTCCCTCCTTTTGACCCACAGGAAGGTCCATGTGGGAAGTGGATCCAGTCAAGGTTTGGAGGGTGAGAAATCCTTCTCTGGAAAAGACGCCGAAGATCTCAGGAGCCCCCCTTCACTAAAACCCTATAAGTGTGGTGAATGCGATTTATGCTTTGGTCGATCGTCACACCTTCTTACACATCAGAAAATCCACAATGGAGAGAAACCTTATCATTGTCTGGAATGCGGGACATTTTTCCGTGAAAAAGCCACCCTCAGAAAGCACGAGAGGACTCACACGGGGGAGAAACCTTTCAGCTGTGGGCAATGTGGGAAGAGCTTTTCCCAGAAGACAAACCTTTGTGTCCATGAGCAGATCCACGCAGGAATCAAACCTCACAAATGCTTGGAGTGTGGAAAACAGTTCACACAGAGTTCCTCTCTTTGGAAACACGAGAAAACACACCGAGGGGAGAAAAATGAAAAGTGTCTCGAATGCGGGAAGTGTTTTATCTTAAAATCAAACCTGTTGCAACATCAGAGACTTCACACCGGGGAGAGACCCTATCAATGTTCAGAATGTGAGACACGATTTCTGACTTCTTCTGATCTTCGGAAACATCAGAAAGGGCACAGAGATGAGAAACCCTATAAATGTGGGGCTTGTGGGAAAGGTTTTCTTGAACTAAGGAAGCTTCAGAGTCATGAGAGAATCCACACAGGGGAGAAGCCATTCAAATGCCTGGAGTGTGGGAGGTGCTTTTCCCAAAAACATCATCTTGCAAGGCATCAGAGGGTCCACACAGGAGAGAAGCCCTACAAATGCGGAGAATGTGGAAAATATTTTGCTCAGAAGGGATACCTTTCAATCCATTATAAAACCCACACAGAGGAGAAGCCCTTTCAGTGCAATGAGTGTGGACAATTTTATCGTACCCTAACAACCCTTAGAAAACATGCAAAACTTCACACAGGGAACAAAATTTCAAATGGTTAGAGTGTGGGAGAACATTTTGCTCATTCATGTTCCCTTAAAAATCACAACGAAATCTATATAGCAGAGAAGCCCTAGTCAGGTAACCTTAAATTTAAGCATAATTTTCAAGAAGAACCTACCGCTATTACTGAAGAGAAAAGTTTTCGATCAGTGTGTGCTAGTCAAATCTAATATTTCTTAACCTTTTATTTTTCTTTTCATTTGTTGGGCATAATGTTTATTATTTCAGGAAAATAATAAACTTTATATCCAATATCTTCCAATTTTATTACTATTGTTTTGTAATTATTTTCTTTAATTATGAGATGGGTTTAAGCTAACTGGAAAGGGGAATTATATTATGTCATTAACTATTTTTGTCCATTGGATCTGGACAGTGGTGGGATTCAGTTGGTTTGCACCAGTACAGTAGAATCAGTAGCTAACTTTCTGTGCAGTTCGGCGAATCGGCTGTTGGAAGAAATCTCCTTCCAACAGCCTTTTTTCCCCCCCACCTTAAGGATTTCATCCTGGCAGGAAGGCAGGAAGGAGGCATTCTGGTGTGCCTGTGTGTGTTGTTTCTAGCCTAATCCTTATCTTTATTATTGCCCTGCTTAAGGCTTGGGAAGAGGAACTGGTTGGATAGAATAGAGTAGAGTAGAGTAGAGTAGAATAGAATACTTTATGGGCCAAGTTTGATTGGACACACAAGGAATTTGTCTTGGTGTAAATACTCTCACAATATATAAAAGAAAAGATACATTCGTCAAGAGTCAAGAATCAAAAGGTATAACACTGAATGATAGTCATAGGGTACAATAAGCAATCAAATCATACTAGGAAACAGTCAATATAAATCGTAAGGATACAAGCAACAAAGTTACAGTCATACAGTCACAAGTGGGAGGGGATGGGTGATAAGGAGTGATGAGAAGGTTAACAGTAATAGTAGTGGAGACTTTGTAATAGTTGAACAGTGTTGAGGGAATTATTTGCTTAGCAGAGTGATGGCTTTTGGGGAAAAAACTGTCCTTGTATCTAGTTGTTCTGGTGTGCAATGCTCTACAGCGTTGTTTTGAGGGAAGGAGTTGAAACAATTTATGTCCAGGATGTGAGGGTCCATAAATATTTTCACAGCCCTCTTTTTGACTCGTGCAGTCCTTGATTGAAGGCAGGTTGGTAGCCATTGTTTTTTTTGGATTAAGAGCTATTTACATAAGGGTTGGCATAGCCATAGAAGAAATGGCTGGGAGGCAGGATGCAAGCTTGGCATTCTGTCTGATATTTTTAATGCCTTTCTGGGGGGCATGTGATATTTCCTTAAATCTGGATGATTTCCTTAGGATATCTTGTGAGGTGAGTGAGAGCAGCTGGTATCTTTAAGTGGTGCAAATGGATCTGACTATTGCTTCTCCTAGGTGGGAAAGGGTGTTTTGTCAGTTCACTGAGCACAGGACTCTCTTGTCTATGGGGATTCTTCAGTCATCCAGGTCATGATTGTCCCAAAGGTGCTTTTTTCAAGAGGAAACTGGACTTTCTCCAGTTGCCTTCTGAAAAAGCTCCTTTGGAACAGGAGTCTCTTGCATTGCTTCAGAGTATCCAAGGCACATGATTGCTCACTGATAGTAAGTGGATCCTCCTTTCAATTTGTTTTAGTTTTCTCTTATGATAATAAGTCTCAGCAACGTGGCACCAATTGTAGAAAGTTAGCACCCACCCTCTCTTAGAAGAATGAAACATTTTGAGAAATATTTAAAAAGATTATATTTCCCTTGATGAGAAATGAAGAAACTGTTTTCTTAGAGGGAGAAAGCAGCCCCCCACCTCCCTTAATAGCCCACAGCAGATGTCAGCACTTAAAGAGACAGATAACTCTATTCATAGGCAAAAATTCCCTGCAGCAAGGTCTGAATGAAGGTAGAGTGGGATTAGCCCTCAGTCAAGATCCAAAATGGGAGGAAAGACATTAAAACACAGTAGGAATTTCCCAATACCCCTTCAGGACACAAGCCTCTTCATTACATCATCTCTAGAGATTGCAAACTTCAACCAAACTTCTCAGACACCCCACAGAGCCATCTACATGGCCCCATGGGAGTCTGACAACAACCAATAGAATACATGTTGTTGCACAGAAACAGGAAGCTCAAGTCAAAACCCTCCCTCTCAACTCCATATGGTCAATTGCACTAGGATCATGTGCTTGATGGTTCTGCTTCATTAAACCATCTATCCAATAAGCTTCCATGTCTCCAGTGTCTTTCTCCCAGCTTGGACCTGAACCAGATGGATATGTGCAATTCAGGTTACTATATGTACAGTTGTTCTAACTATAAATTTAAATTTTTGAAGCATATTCTTATTCTTCTTTACTGTGATATTTCATTATCCACACACACCTTATTGCATTAAATTTCTTTATTTTCCAACGAGAAATAGTACAGGTAGTCCTTGAGGTACGACTACAATTGAGCCCAAACTTTATGTTGCTAAGTGAACAATTGTTAAGTGAGTTTTGCCCCATTTTACGACTTTTCTTCCCCCTCTTATTAAGTGAACCATTGCAATTGTTAAGTTAGTAACACAGTTCTTAATTGAATCTGGCTTCCCCACTGATGTGTGGCAACATTATGCTTGCTGTCAGGGTTCCGGAAATTGCCCTAATTAAATCATGAGCCTTGAGCCAAGTTTCAGAAGAATCCAAAAGATTTATTAGGAGCAACATGTTGGCATTGTCCCATATGAAGCCAACTCTTGCTACACGTAATTTACCTTCACCTGTGATCCTGTTTCCCTCCTTCCCCCCTGGATATGTCATAAATCAGACTCTCCAAGGAAGCACATTCACTGAGTGTCATCAATCACATTCTCCAATGAAGGATTTATGTGAGCAGACGATCTAGGTTACAATCTTCGTAAATAAGCATGGAATGTACTTCTGTTTTTTATTGTCGTGCTGCTACTTCAGATCCCCCCCCTCTGCTTATGACAACTTCGAAACAGGCATAGAAATGCTTTAGAAGTTGACACTTTGCTTGTTAGAAAATCGCAAGAAGGGACCTCATGACCCAGAGACACTGCAACTGTGATAAAACATGAATTAGTTGCCAAGAGTCAGAATTTTGATCATGCGACCATCGGGATGCTGCAGTGTGTCATGCCCCTGTTAGAATCTGACTCTGAGGGAGAGGAGGAACAGCCGATAGGGAGTGGGGGTGTGGCTCTGGAGGTTGTGGAGGAAACGGGAAGGGCACAGGCTGGCTGGGCATTCAGAGGAAGACCCAGGCCCATCCCCTCTTCATCCTAGGGCACGCAGGGGGGAACAGATCAGGGAGAAATGTGAGTGGTATGGTCTACAGGAGAGGAAAGGGCCTTGATCCCCTTCATGGGCTGCAGCTGTGAGGACTGTTTAAAAGGACAAACTGCGCATGGCCCAGTTCCGGAAGCAAAGCGTGAATATGTTTCTAGTCTGTCAGTTCTTATCTGAGTTCTGGCGTCCTTCCCAGTGTGTGTATTTTGATATCTGTGGACGTCTTCAAGCCCTTATCCTGCCTTGTCTCATTAATTGCTTCAGTGTAGTTTGTGTTGTTTTTTTTCTATTTACAATTTATATGTATTTTGAGTTTGAATGGAAGTTCTTCCTTTTCCTAACTGTTTGTAGGGGAGTTTTTTCTCCAGTAAATGATAATTGGACCTTTGAAGCCAAGTTGAAGGAATTAAAGGGGACATCACCTGTTTTTGTGACTTTGTTGCTTTTGTATCGCACCCTCGGTCATCACACAGTGGTTGTGAGTGAGAAAACATTCATAAGTCACATTTTTCAGTGCCGTTGTAACTTGTAATGGTCACTAAATGAACTGTTGTAAGTTGAGGACTACCTGTATAAATTGAATGGGATATTTTTGAGGGATTCATTAACCTCACTAAAGAAGACCTAACTTAACTCCTTGCTTGCCCTAAACTGTGCTTAATTCTCTTATCATGTGTCTTCCATGAAGTGGCATCTCATCCCTTGCCCATGACAAGGTTGTGGGAATTGGCATCTCCAGCAGATCTCATTAAAGGAAATAAAGAATCCAGTATCTTGTGTGTAAGAAAACTTTCAGCTATAAATTGAATCTTAAAACTCAGCGGAAACTCCACAGTGAGAGAAACCCCTTCAGTGCTAATGTCAACCTTTCCAACTTGGTCATCCAGCAAAGAAAAGGACTCCTGCCCCATTGTTTAGCCAAAATTAAACTTTACTGAAGCTGAAGTCGTTACAGAAGTAGTGAAGCTGGATCTGGCATTTTCGCGCACAATTAATTTTCTCTTTTCCCTGGTCGTCCCCGTTATCAGTTAATGTCCAATTGGGTGCTTGTATATTGTTTTTAGCAACGGAAACTCAATTCCGAGTCATCGTGGCGCAGTGGTTACAAAGCAATATTGCAGGGTAACTCTGCCTACAGCCAGGAGTTCAACCCTGACCGGCTCAAGGTTCTCACCTTCTATCCTTCCCAGGTTGGTAAAACGAGGACCCAGATTGTGGGAGTTGGGAGAAATATGCTGACTGCTCAGAGTGGGCTGTAAAGCACTGTGAAGCGGTATATAAGTGTAAATGCTATTCCTATCAGAGGATCCACACCGGAGAGTGATCATACCAGTGTTTGGACTGGTCAAACAATTCACACTGGGGATAAACCGTTCAACTGTTTATTTTTGGTTTTAATCTGTATTTAATTTTACCTCATTTTGAAGACTTCTGGTAGAACAAACCCCTTTAGAACTGACAATGAAGACATCAAAGTAGGGAACAGCTTCTGCCTTTTAGGATCAAACATCAACAGTAAAGGAAGAAATAAGCCCGAATTCAGCACTTGGTAAAGCAGCCATAAAGGCCTTTGAAATCATATTTAAATGCCATGATGGGTCTCTTATCTAAAATAATCAGAATTGTGTAAGCCATGATCATCTTCCCTGTGATATTTTGAACTGATGTGAATGGAAACAATGGAATATGAATTATATAAAGAATAGAGAAGAATAGAAAGAATGGAATAGAATGCAAGCAAAAGTTGAATTTAAAGAAGCAGGAAAAGAAAGCATGCTTCAGAACTTTCCACATTTCTGTTCTCTGGATGCCCCTGTACTACAACTCCCATCACACTCTGCCTTTGCATGTTTGGTTTCGAGCCAGTTGCTTTGGAAATGGTGTTGAGTCCTTAGGAGCATAATAAAGCATATAATGTCCCTGTAGGGATGTCAATGGTGGCACTCCTGTAACTGGCCTTGCGAATTGCCCTGTTTGCTGGGTTGCCATAGAGACCATTCGCCACCTTAAGATAGCTGAACTCCAACTCCCAGAGTTCCCTGTGACAGCTGGGGAATTCTGGGAGTTGAAGTTCACGTGTCTTAAAAGATGCTAAGGTTGAGCAAGGCTGTCTTAGAGTAACTTGATGCACCTGGTTATAGCTATATTTATATTTATATTATGTATATTATTTATATTTTTATATCTATATCTATATATCTATATCTATATCTCTATATATCTCTATCTCTATCTCTATATTATTTTTTATCAACCATGGCCAGGTGCCTCTGCCCAGCCTTAGGTCGTGTGTGTGTGTGTGCTCATCATCAAGCCTCGTCTTCGAAAGAGTCTTCGAAAGAAAAAATAGAAGCTCTCGGTCTTCGAAAGAGTTAAATAGAAGTGGTGGATTCCTAGAGAGGAAGGAAATTTGGGGTTGGAGTTTGGGGACTGGGGGTGGGAGGAAGGAGAAGGGGGTGGTGGTGGAGAATTGAGAATCAAATGCCCCTCCCATTCCATGTTTGGTCTGAATGTTCCCAGGGCGGGATGCTGGCAGCGGCGTTGGCAGCAGGGAGCTGAGATGGACCCTGCTTTCCCTCCGGGCCTTTCTGGTGGGTGTGGGTGTGGAGGAGAGTGGGGTGCAAGGTGGGGGGGGGGGAATCGGGCCCCTTAACTGGGGGAACACTCCCTGTTGGGTTCCTTCCCTCCCCTTCCTTGTGCATTTGAGCAAAGCGAAGCTGCAGAGGAGCAGGGAGGGAGGGATGAACGGCGCTGGGAAGCCCCCCCACTCAAAACAGATCCGAGCCCACTCCTGCAAATAAAAGATTAGGTGGGGAGCCTTTGCAGAGCAAGCAACGGGGTCCGTGGTCTCCCCTTTTCCATGCTGGGGAGGGGGGAGAGCAGCTTAGCCCCACCCCCACCCCAAGTTTTGGTTTTCAATTTCCTTGCTTCCTCCCCCCTGTCCCCTTCCTGCGCTCCTTGCAGGGTTAAACAGATTAACAGAGTCGGAAGGGACCTTGTAGGTCATCTACTCCAACCCCCCCCCCCATCCAAGCAGGAGACCCTACACCATTTCTGACAAACGGCAGTCCAATCTCCTCTTGAAAGTCTCAAGTGATGGCACTCCCACAACTTCCAAGGGCAAGCTGTTTTCCTTTTCAACTTGATTGCTGCTCCCACCCACCCCTTGCAGAGTTAAACCTTCCAGGGAGTGTTTAATGTCTTACTAGCTGTGGATCGGCTTTATTGGGTATGTTTTCTTTCGAATTGGGGGCTAAAGTGGCCTTTAGTTTTTCTTATCGCCTGTTTATTTTAACCCGGTCTGCTCCTCATGAGTTCTAGTGATGAGGGTGGTGGGGAAAGATGCATAAAAGCAGCAGTCCATTCAGCCAAAACAATCCTTTCTCAAAATATCCTTTTCCCCCCTCTTATGCTTAATTTATTACCTTCCCCAAGTGTAAACCTGCAAGGTAGACAGGCTGGATCCTGCTCCAGTTCTGTATTCCAGTTTCTATAGCTGAAGGTGGATTTGAACACAGGTGTCTCTCTCTCTCTTTCTTTCTTTCTTTCTTTCTTTCTTTCTTTCTTTCTTTCTTTCCTTCCTTCCTTCCTTCCTTCCTTCCTTCCTCCCTTCCTTGTCTTTCTTTCTCCACTCCCTCCCTCCCTCCCTTTCTTTGCATTTGTATTTCTTTCTTTCCGTCCTGCCTCCCTCCTTTGAATTTGAATTCCTTCTCTCCCTCCCTCCCTCCCTCCATCTCTCTCTCTCTCTCTCTCTCTCTC
>NW_020717077.1:157873-180727 GCF_900518725.1 Notechis scutatus | reverse complement strand
TGGCAGCAGTGACACTGGGCTGAAGTCCAGGCCTGGGGACAGTGGCAGACAGCTGAAATGACAATAATCCCTGGCCTCCATTAAAAAAACACACACAACACCCTGGCCTTTTTGCCCCGTTGCAGTGGCCAGATGGAGTGGCGGAGGCTTCTGGGAGTGGCTGCAGCATTACAGCTCTCCTAATTCATGTGTGGCCTGCACTGGGCCTCCAGAGTCTCCCCTCCCATCCATGCACTTCTTCCCTGGGTCTCCCTTCTCTTAACAACCCACAACATCACTTAACAACTACTATAACAAAAGAGTTTTCTTCCTAGTGATGTGGGGGCTTGCTCACTGGAGATTTTTTTCTAGATTGTTATGAGGTGCTAGAATAAGGGGCTGGATTGGAAGATCTTCATAGCCCCTCCCAAGTCTCAGGAGAAAATCTCTACTTTTCTCAAAAGGAAATATTCTGCATTTCTTTTCTTTTTTTTCTGACAGTGGATAAAAGATTGTGACCAAAGATTTACCTGCAAGACAACTATCAATGGACAATAGAAATTCAGCCCAAGGCAGCAACCGTCAGAAAGGATGGAGCCTGAGAAACTCTTGGATCCCCCATCAGACCCAAGCAGCGCTTCGAAAAAATCCAAAAAAACACATGAATGTGGGAAATCCTTTGCTGGTAGGTCCTTCCTTTTGACCCACAGGAAGATCCATGTGGGAAGTGGATCCAGTCAAGGTTTGGAGGGTGAGAAATCCTTCCCGGGAAAAAACTCCAAAGATCTCAGGAGATCCCCTAGACTAAAAGCTTATAAATGTGAGGAGTGTGATTTATGCTTTGGTCAAAAGTCAGACCTTCTTACACATCAGAAAATCCACACTGGAGAGAAACCTTATCAAGGTCTGGAATGTGGGACATTTTTCTGTGAAGAAGCCCATCTCAGAAACCACGAGAGAATCCACACAGGGGAGAACAACGAAAAGTGCCTTGAATGTGGGAAATGTTTTTCCACAAAATCAAACTTGTTGCAACATGAGAAACTTCACACCGGAGAGAGACCCTATGAATTCCCAGAATGTGAAAAACAACTTGTAAATTCTTCTGAACTTCAGAAACACCAGAATGGGCACAATGAGGAAAAACCCTATAAATGTGGGGCGTGTGGAAAAAGTTTTCTGGAACAAAGGAAGCTTCAGAGTCACGAGAGAATCCACACAGGGGAGAAGCCATTCAAATGTGTAGAGTGTGAGATGTGCTTTTCCGATAAATACAACCTTGCAAGGCATCAGAGGGTCCATACAGGAGAGAAGCCCTACAGATGCGTAGAATGTGGAAAATCTTTTGCTCGAAATGGAACCCTTTGGAATCATCATAAAACCCACACAGGGGAGAAGCCATATCAATGCAATGAATGTGGACAATTTTATCGCACCGCATCAGCCCTTAGAAATCATGTTAAAATTCACGCAGGGGGAAAAAAATTCAAATGTTTAGAATGTGGGAGAACATTTGCTTATTCATCTAATCTTAGAAGTCACAGCCGAATCCATACAGGAGAGAAGCCCCATAAATGCTCGGAGTGCAATAAATATTTTTCTCAAAAAAGTAATCTTGTGATACACCAGCGAATCCACACTGGAGAGAAGCCTTATCAATGTCTGGAATGTGGGAAATATTTCCGTGAAAAAGCCACTCTCAGAAACCATGAGATGATTCACACAGGGGAGAAGCCTTACAAGTGTTGGGAATGCGGGAAGAGCTTTTCACAGAAGGCAAATCTTTGGGTCCATGAGAAGATCCATGCAGGAATCAAACCTTACAAATGCTTTGAGTGTGGAAAATGTTTCACTGAGAGTTCATCTCTTCGCAGCCATGAGAAAACACACACGGGGGAGAAAAATGAAAAGTGCCTCGAGTGTGGGAAATGTTTTACCTTGAAATCCAACTTGCTGCAACATCAGAAACTCCACACCGGAGAGAGACCCTATGAATGCCCAGAATGTGAGAAACGATTTGTAAATTCTTCTGAACTTCAGAGACATCAGGAATGGCACAAAGAGGAGAAACCCTATAAATGTGGGGAGTGTGGGAAAGGTTTTATTTCTCAGTACCGTGTTCAGATTCATCAGAGAATCCACACAGGGGAGAAGCCGTACAAATGTGGGGAGTGTGGGAAATGCTTTAACCAAAAATGCGACCTTGGAAGGCATCAGAGGGTCCATACGGGAGAGAAGCCTTACAGATGCGTAGAATGTGGAAAATCTTTTGGTTATAAGGAGCTACTCTGGAGTCATCAAAAAATTCACACAGGGGAGAAGCCATATCAATGCGTGGAGTGTGGGAGATTTTATCGTACCACTTCAGCCCTTAGAAGTCATGTGAACATTCACACAGGGGAAAAAAATTATAAATGTTTAGACTGTGGGAGAACATTTGCTCGGTCATCTCTCCTCAGAAGTCACAGCCGAATACATACCGGAGAGAAGCCCCATAAATGCTCGGAGTGCGATAAATGTTTTTCCCAGAAAATTACTCTTTTGAAGCATCAGAGTATCCACACCAGAGAAAAACCATATAAATGTCTGGAGTGTGGAAAATCTTTTGCGCAACCTTCAACAGTTTGCGTGCACACTGTAAATCATGCAGGAGAGTGACCTTACAAGTGTGTGGAGTGTGAGAAACCTTTTCATTGTAAATCACAGTTAAAAATGCACCAGAAAGGCCACAGCAGAGATAAATCTCTTCAGTTGGGAACAACATTGGGAATACTTTTTTTCAATAATCACACCTCACAGTTCAGCAAAATCTTCACAAGCGAAATCCTACAATTGTTGGTTGTGGGAAAAATATTTTTCCTAGTCAAGTAACCTTAAATACCAATAGGGAGTAGATAATCTAACAAAAGTACATCCATGTTAGGAATTTAAGAAGGTTCGCCTCACAAGCAGAAGTAGTAGTATCTTACCAGACCGAGTTACAAGTGTTGGGCAATGTAGATTATGTTTTGCAGCTAGTCCTTGAGTTATGATTACAATTAGGAACCAGATTCCCGGTCATAGATTTATACAGTCATACTTTATGGCGCCTGTTATAAAAATAATTCAGTAAAGGAAATACACAGACAAACCACAAGCAATAATTCTTACTTTGAGATCAGAGGTTTATTTCATGAGCAATTTGGAACATGAAAAGCCATCATAACATAACAACATTTCTAGTAACAACAACCCATTGCAATGAGGTCCAGAGATAGCAGCTGACTCCAAAGAGGGTAGCTACCATCGGTGGCCCCCATTTGAGATTTACCCCCTTCTTTTATACCCTTCTTCCTGTGAAGCTCACCCAGTGGTATGTAATCATAATGGCTGTACTTCCCTATTCCTCCATACTGTCCATCACTTAATATCCACTTATAGGTATATGCCAACTCCTTCCCAATCGCTCACCATCTGCTACTTTCAGTTCCCCTTTTTCTCAATGTCCCAGACATTCGTGATCCAAAATTGCTCTTATTTTTGATTGTCCAGTAAATATCTGCTTTTTTGCAGAAGTAGCAGATAGTAACGTATTACGAAGCTTGCAAAATCTCATCAAATTACAAATATTTCACCATGGTTGCAAAATCAGTTCAGCCAGAGGTTATTATATCTTGTTAATTTGAGGCCTTCAATTAAGCAGAGGCCTACACCAACTTTGGGGCCTAGTTGTCTTCCTCTCGTATACCCATATGAGCAGATCTAATTTTATGACATTTTTTTTGTGGTGAATAAGCAATAAGCAGTCCCTAAGTGTGAAGCCACTTCTCCAAATTTGCATTTTTTTTGCTACAAGTGTCTAAAAACCTGCAAATTGTGATCCGACGGCTGCAAGATTATGGAACTGGTTGCAAAAGCCAGCTGGTTGCCAAGTGCTTGTAATGTGGTCACATAACAGTGGGAAGGGAGGGCGTTTTACAATGGCCAGAATTGGTTTATGAGCCATAAACCCTTGAACTGTTAAGTGATTTTGTAATTTGAGCAGGGGTGGGCTTCAAAATTTTTAGCAAGGGGTTCTCTGCCCAGTTGCTGGATGGGCATGGCTATGGTGGGCGTGGCCTAGTCAGCCGCCTGCACCATGGTTCCGGAGGCTTTCCTTGAACTTCTGGGAGAGTGAAAACCTCTCCGGGCTCTGGAGGCTCTCTGGAAGCCAGAAACAGGCCCATTTCTGGCCTTCCCGAACTTCCGGGAGGCCCGTTTTTTGCTCTCCCCAAGCTTCCATACGCGCCCTGCACTTTCCTGCATCCAAAATGGGCCATGTGGGGACTCCTGGGAAAGGTGGGGTGGGCGGGGACAGCCAGGAGTGGGATTTGGGGGTTCTCTGAACTGGACAGAATCTTAGGGACTCTCCCGAACCCCTGCAAACCCCCAGCAGCCCACTCCTGAATTTGAGGACTACCTGTAAGGAAACCTTGATAAACCCTGAAACATTCACAAAACGGGCGAAATTTTATAAATGTTTGGAGTATTCTAGAATACTTCCCCGAGACCTCAAAGAATCCAGAAGAAAAAGAAATCATGTGTTTGGTGTGTGTGAAATATTTTTCTGGAATGTCTTACCTGGGTCTGCAGGTAAAAATGCCCTTGTTAGGAATGTAAGTCACCTAACAGTTAGTTGGGTTGGAAAATATATAAACCAGGATAGACATTTTAATACTGTCTCTCTAAGGCAGGGGTTCCCAACCTGGGGTGCGAGACGATATTCCAGGGGGTGTGAGAAAAGTCCAGGTAAATAATAGGATATTGGCTATATGTTGGCATTTTTATTTATTATTTATTTCAGGGGGTGCGAGGTTCGAATGAAATTTCTTTAGGGGTGTGGGGCGAAAAAAAGGTTGGAACCACTGCTCTAAGGCAGGGGTCCCCAACCACCGGTCCGCGGACTGGTACCGGTCCGTGGAACAAATCCTACCGGGCCGCTGGTATGCTGGGCGCCGCCATCTTTTTTTGATGAAAAAGTGCTTCCGATGAGCTCGTGCGTCCGGTGAGCTCACCGGAAGCACTTTTTCATCAAAAAAAGATGGCGGTGCCCAGCTGATGCCGGTACCGGGCCGCGGCGCCCAGCTGATGCTGGTACCGGGCCGCGGCGTAGAAAAGGTTGGGGATCACTGATGTAAATGGTTTAAAGATCTAAATAAGCCACCAACATATTAAAGCCTCAATTGACTGAAAGGCCTTGTTTCCATGTTATGTTAGGTCTGGGCTTGTATGCTTGGAGATTTTTTTGCTCTTCTTTTATTGCTGTAAGGGAACCTTCCAAAGAAGTCTTCAGTTTTCACTCAAAGGAACTGCATTAACAGGAACAGAATCAAGAACACATGACTTTCCACTGCTTTTTAAGGCCTCGGTAAGACCATAGTTGCATCCATTTTTGGTCACCACAATATAAGAAAATAGAATAACAGAGTTGGAAGGTACCTTGGAGGTCTTCTAGTCCAACCCCCTGCTTACGCAGGAAACCCTCTATCTGTCAACTCATGAAACATCCATATGCCTGTTTTCAAGTTGCCATAAACAAGGCGGGGAGAGAGAAATCTGAAGGAGCAGTACGGCAGTAAAACCAGAAGTACATTCCACCATTATTGTCAGCCTTCAAGAATCCTTCTGCTTGTCTTTCCGGCTGCCATTGAAAGGGAGGCGGGGAGATTAATTGGGCTATGTGTGTGTGTGTGGGGGGAAGAGTGCTGGAGGCTTGAGAGGATGAACTGTAATACTTGGGAAAACTTTCTTGACTATGCTTACTTGCTTACTGCAGCAGCTGTAGCTTCTTATCTATCCAGGCCAAGGTCAACCACCATGGGAAGCCAGATGTCTGAAACTCCACAGTTCTTTATGTTTTAGCCTCCAGTCCCGATTATCTTTGTTGCTGTTCTCTGCGCTATTTCTAGAGTCTCAACAGCTTTTTTTTACATTGTGGCGACCAAAATGTGAATGCAGTATTATTCCAAATGTGGCCTTACTAAGGCATTATAAAGTGGTCTTAACACACGCCATGTGATCTTGATTCTATCCCTCTGTTAGGGTTGAGATATTGAGACTCTGGAAAAAGTGGGAAAAAAAAGCAAAAAAAAAGATGATTAAGGGACTGAAGGCTAAAACATAAAAAGAATGGTTGCAGGAATTGGGTATGTCTAGTTCAGGGGTAGGGAAAACTTGGCCCTTTTATCACTTATGGACTTCAACTCCCAGAATTCCTGAGTGAGCCATAAAAGGTTCTCCATCCCTGGCCTACTGGTTTTTCAGTTGTGGGGGAAATCAATTTTTGACTTGAATGGGACTGTTTAATATACAAATGTCCTAATTTTTGACTTGAATGGGACTGTTTAAAATATAAATGCCCTACATTTGTATATTAAACAGTCCCATTCAAGTCAAAATTTGATTTCCCTCACAACTGAAAAACCAGTAGGCCAGGGATGGGGAACTTTTTAGGGCTCACTCAGGAATTCTGGGAGTTGAAGTCCATAAGTGATAAAAGAGCCAGGTTTCCCTACCCCTGGTCTAGTTTACTGAAAAGGACTAAGGGTGATAGAATAGCATTATCCCAATATCTAAGGGATTGCCACAAAGAAGAGGGAAGTTCACCTAGTCCCCAAAGCATCTGAAGGAAGAACAAGTTGTAATGGATAGAAACTAATCAAGGAGAGAACCAACCTAGAATTAAACGTCATGACAGAATATTTAATCCGTGGAACAACTTGCTTCTATAAGTTGTGGGTGTTCCAATACTGGAGGGTTTTAAAGAAGAGACTGGACAATCATTTGTCTGAAAATGGTAGAGGGCCGTGATGGCGAACCTGTGGCACGTGTGAGCCATTTGTGCCAGCACGCGAGCCACAGGCAAACTTACCTCACTGCGCATGCACGCACCTCACTGCTGATTTTCAGCTGGTTTGAGGCCTTTTTCAGCCTCCAAGTGGCTTGAAAAAAAGCCTCTGCAGGCTTTGCAGGCCGAAAAATAGGCCCGTTTTGTCACTTCTTATAATACCGGAAGTGACAAAACAGGCCTATTATTTGTCCTGCAAAACCTGCAGAAGCCTTCCTCAATCTTCTGGGAGGCTGAAAAAGGCCTCAAACTGGCTGAAAATCGGCTGTGAGGTGCAGTGCAGGAAAGGGGGCAACAGGGGTGGGTGGGAATTGCGCATGCATGAGTAGGGGGTGTGGGGGCGCGCATTGCCTTCTGGGTGCTGACACGAGAGCGTGAGTGTGCATTAGCCACCACTGTCCTATATGATTTCAGACAAGTGATCAGTCTCTTCTTAAAAACCTCCAGTGATGAAGCACCCACAACCTCTGATGGGAAGCTGTTCCACTGGTTAATTGTCCTCACCGTTAGGAAGTTCCTCCTTAATTCCAGGTTGCTTCTTTCCTTGATTACTTTCCATTCCTTGTTTCTTCTGCCTTCTGGTGCTTTAAGATTTTTTTTACAGACAGCTAAGCATATCAGTCTCCTCATTGTCAGAATAACAAAATTGGAAGAGACCTTGGAAGTCTTCTAATCCAACCTGCTGCTCAAGCAGAACCTCCTATATCAGTGATGGTGAAGTTTTTTGTTGTGGTGTGCCAAAAGCATACACATGCTGGCACCCACAATGCAATGCGCCCCCCTGCGCATGCACATGCAACATCCCCGCCCCCTTACCTGCACTGCTCATGCGCATGCCTCCCAGCTGATTTTTGGCCCATTTGAGGCCCATTTTTGCCCTCTCGTAGGTTCGCGGGAAGCCTCTGGAAGCTGAAAACAGGCCCGTTTCAGCACTTCTGGTATTTCCGGGAGGCCCGTTTTTCAGCCTCCCGAGGCTGAGGAGGGTTCCCTCAAGCCTCCGGGAGGGTGAAAACAGCCTCAAACAGGTAAAACATCAGCTGGGAGGCGTGCGCATGCGCAGTGCAGGTAAGTTTGGCTGGGGCTCGCGTGCCCGCACAAATGGCTCTGCGTGCCACCTGTCGCACGTGTGCCATAGGTTCGCCATCATGGTGTTTTACCGTTTCAGACAATTGGTAGTCCAATCTCTTATTAAAAACCGAGATTATGCTTGTCTTGGAGTTATTGATTGGAATGGAGGTTTGCTGGAACATTGACATTATCTCAAAACTACCTTTATTGGAATAGCACCTGGCACACCTGTGGAATCTCGAAACTAAAAGTTTCCCAGATATCCCACAATGTCCCAAACTACAATGCATCCCCCTTTCCCCCCCCATCATCAGATCACATGGACCAATCACGGTCCGTCCCAGTGTAAGATCCGTTTTCCATCCTGCGCCACACTTAATAACCTTGAACTAAGAAAATAATTTTGTCTACTTAGAACTACTCAATTGAAATCACCCTCCTCCCACTTTCTCAGGCTATGTGGCAGTGTGGAATATGGCTTCCAAAGCTGACACCTAGTTTGGGGCCAGTTTCTGCTTTGTTTTCTTTCCCTTTTAACTGTCACAGGGGCAGAGGTGGTATTCAGCAGGTTCTGACCAGTTCTGGAGAATCGGTAGTGGAAATTTTGAGTAGTTCGGAGAACTGGTAGCGGAAATGATGAGTAGTTTGGAATACCACCTCTGACTGGCCCCACCCCCATCTATTCTTTGCCTCCCAAGTCCCAGGTGATTGGCTGGGTTTTCTTTGGTTTCCCTGCACAGGAGAATGGAGCTGGAAAGCAGGTTAGTGGGGTCAGGAGAGAATGGGGACTTTACTGTATCCTTCCCCTGCCACACCCACCAAGCCACGCCACGCCCATAGAACCGGTAGTAAATTTTTTTGAATCCCACCGCTGCACAGGGGGTCAACTGATGAGCAGAATGAGCCCATTTCTGTTGCTAAAGAAGAGTTGTTAAGCGAGTGTTGCCCCATTTTACTTCTCTTACCATAGTTGTTAAGTGAATCACTGCAGTTTTAAGTTAGCAACACGGTTGTTAAGTAAACCTGGTCTCCCCCCATTGACTTCGCTTGTCGGAAAGTTGCCAAAGGGGATCATGTGATCCCCGGGACACTGCAACCGTCAGAAATATGAGTCAGTTGCTAACAGTCTGAAATTTGATCATGTGACCATGGGGATGCTGCAACAGTTGTGTGAAAAATGGTTGTCATTTTTCCCCCAGTGCTGTTGTAACTTTGAACAGTCACTAAATCATCATCTTCATTTAATGACCCCATAATTCCTTGTGGGGTAGAGTCTGGGCAACTGAATGGAGCTATGGTAGCAGAGTCTTTGACTGGCCAGATGCCCTTCCTGTTGCCAATGCGGAGTTTTGTTCAGCAGATACATTCTCAGTGTGCCCAGAGAGAGAAATATGTGAAATTGACCTATGTGTAACCATTTTAGTTAGGCTTAGTATATATTATTTTTCTTACTTTTTCTGTGGCAGTCATGGGGGGAAGGGTTTCGGGCTTGCTACATTCCTAAGGGGGGGAGGAGTGGAGATAAAGTTGTTTAGGCTAGGTGATTCTTCTTCCCGTGGGAAACCGAGCTGTGTGTGCTTAGGCCCCTTGAGGTGGAGATTTATGACATCAAGCAGCGCTGAATTACTTCTCCTGGAGAATGTGACTTTTGGGGGTTGTTTCTCACTTTTAATATTGTGGGGTAATTCCGGGTTGTGTCAGATCCGGAATTACCATGGACTTTGCCAATTTGATGCTTTCCAAAATAAAAGAATGTGTATTGGAAGATGGACTTTGCTCTTTTCTTTTTAAATGGATTTCATCACTTGGAAACCTGACAAAATATCTGCCTCTCCCTAGGATCAAACTCACAGCCTCCCGATTGTGAGGTGAGGGCTCCATCTCTTGGCCACCGCACCATTCCTGTTGAACGGTCACTAAACAAGCTGTTGTAAGCCAAGGACTACCTTTATCAGCTGCTATAATGTCAGTCATACCATGCATGACCTCACTGCAGTATCATGATGTGATATGTGATTTGTCCTCTCCCACTGTAGACTAGGCTGGTGTATGACACTGCCTTTTGTACACCTCTCACGAAAGCTGCCACTCAAATACCCATCCATAATTCCATGCTTTTAATACAGATTAACCAGTTAGCTATACAAGAAGGTATACAAAAATGAAATTACAGAGAAAAAAAGGAGGAAAACGAAAATCCCAATCAAAATACAGAGAGCAAAAGCTGCATGTAACTCACTTGGATTTCTCTTAAAACATGCATAGACTGGCACCATTCAAACAAGAAACGCCGTGGAAAAACAGACTGTGGCTCTAGACGCTAAAGCCAAATTCTCGGCAACGAAGCCTGGCTGTTCGGAAGAGGATTTTTTTCCCAAAGGCGCCTGAAAGCCTGAGTTCAATTCAGGCTGCCAGTCTACCGGAGTCTCAGTTGGTCTCCTAAGACAGTGGCCCCCAACTTTTCCGGCTTGGGGACTTGGTGGGAGGGGAAAGGATGGTTTCATGTGAGCTGCAGGCGCACGCATGAGCGTGCGCAACTCCGTTTGCACAAACAGAACTGCACGCATGTGCTCGCTTGCCCTCTGGTTGGGTAGCCCGGTTTCCAAAGATGTTGCAGCCCCGGGAATGGGCCGCGGCCCCGGAGTTGGGGGACTCCTAAATCGATTCACACCTCTCTTCTCCAATTCACAGGGCCTCACCTGAGCGGATTGCTACAATGGGGAGAAAATGCTTAAACACAGGATTACTACACTACTTTTCCCATTAAACCCACTTTTCTACACATATATCCAAAGTTCATCAATAACATAGGGCTGGGCCCGAGACAGGATCAACAGTTTGTTTTGAGCGCCGGGCCCGGCTGTCGTGTTACAGAAGTTCTGCCAAACTCAGCCACAGTCCAGCAGTAAGAAACTCTTAAGTACTTCAAGGGCTGTTTGGTTTGGAGTGAAGCAAAATCTGGACAGGACAAGCTTGACGCACATCGCTCCTTCTCTCTGCGTGACATATCTCACCAGCTCCAGCCTGCAACGTCTTCTTTCCTTGCCACCGATGTCCTCAGGTGATGCCTCCCAACGCCCACCCTGCTTTCTTCCCCACCTTCCCAGGCCATCATCACCCTCCCCATCCAACCACTTTCGTCTGGAGCAAGTCTATTCAGGAGGGACAAAATGGCGCCATTTTGTGTCAGCCATTTTGTGCAGTGGTGGAATACAGTTCAGAGTCACAGGACAGAGAGGCTCTTTCATGAAGAACAAAGTGACAACACGTGGTGCTCTCTGAGCTTGTTTTCTTGCAGATGTTTCATTACCCAAACTAGGTAACATCATCAGTGCTCCCCCGAAAATGACCCACTTTGACAAGAAGCCTTATCACATTTTGGAGCGCATGCGATCAAATTAAGACCCCACCCACCCCGGGGGGCATGGGGTGGGGCGAGGCACGCAGGTAGAAAAACAAGCTAGGGTGGGGATGGGGAGGTGGAGCTGCCCTAATTACCAGGCCTCGCACGCCCTGACACCTGCCTCGCCTTCTTTTGTGGCCGCTGCTTCTGCAGCCGCTTGCTGCCACTTGCACACATCGCCCCGGCCTCCGGAGCAACATTATCGGCTGCAGAAGGCTTTCCGGAAGGCATCTGAAGGCAAAACAAGGCCAGGGCGATGCGTGAGACTGACGGCAAGCGGCTGCAGAAGCGGGCCAGCAATGGGTTCCTGCTTGGGGGGCTGTTGGTGCCACCGCCATGAGTCCATAATTAGAACCCTCCAAAAAGAAGGCCTAGCTGGTTTTTTTGGGGTGGGGGGGAGGGGATTTCAAAACAAACTATGACCCGGACTTTTTGGGGAAACACAGTAGTAAGGAGTGGGGTTTGCGGTCAGTTTATATTCCGGTGGCTTTCCCTGTCAGTGTTGGTGGCGGTGGTATTAGAGATTCCTGTATTTACAGAAATACCGGAAGTGACAAAACGGGCCCATTGTTCAGCCTGCAAAGACTACAGAGGTTTCCCTTGAGCCTCTGGGAGGCCGTAAAAGGCATCTAACAGGCAGAAAATCAGCTGGGAGGCACTCACATGCCCAGTGTAGGTAAGGGAGCAATGTGGGGGGGATCGTGTGCGCATGGGGCATGGGGGGCCCCACGCGCATTGCCTTCTGGTTGCTGGCATGTGAGCGCGCGCAAAATTTTCAACATGGGAGCCCAAAAAGATTAGCCACCACTGCTATAGGACATTGTCCCTTTGCTCTCCGTGAAGGAGCCTCCCCCACCCCCCGTGACCCTGGACTACATGCCATCACATGTGCACAGATTAACACCCCTCAGACAGCTATATATTTGGATGGCCTTCTCAAAAAGAGCTCTTCTTCCCATGTATATCTGTGCCCTGAACATTCTTCACATCCCTAAGATGGACCAAGAGTTAAAACCAGAGAAGCAGCGTTAAAGCATGGCCCAAACGGATCTCTGGAGGAAAATTGCCACAAGATGTTAGCCGTGGAAGCGACCCACAGGAAAAAAAGTTCTCTTTTGCAGTTTGTCAAATGATGCCACGGCCGTTGTTCAGGCAGACGGTTTGTCTCGCTGCCACCACCAAAAAGGCCCTGCTGCTTGGATCCACCCATGACCCTCCCCTAAGTCTCAAAGGGGTGCAAGTGCTCCTAAACTGTCTGTGAAGATTGACGTCCCCACACAGAAGGCAGCCTAGAATGATGGGTGGGAAACGCAGCTGGGAGAAACCCCAGAAAGGACAGTCCATTCGGCCTGCTCGAGTCATGGCTTCGGGGACGGTTATCCCCAAAATGTTTTCAAAGTCAGCCTGGAGGAAGAGGAGGTGAACGGGAAGTATTAGATCCAGAGGCGCTAAATCAGCAGTCCAGCAGTCACGTTTTGGAATAATTGCAATGCATTGTGGGGGGCCCTGTTGCAAAACATTAGTCCCTCTTCCAAGCCAGGTTGCAAGAGATGGATATTTGAGGCGCTTCTACAAAGACGAGGGGACCAACTTATTTTCCAAAGCACTAGAAGGCAAGACAAAAAACACTGGATGGCAACTAACGGTAATCAAGGAAGAAGGCCTTACTGGCAATTCTGGGATTAGACTATGCAAAAGAGCCCAGAGTTCAAATCTATCCTCCATCACAGAAACCTCCCCAGATGATTTTGAGTTATGACATCACACTAGTTTCTCAGGTACCTGCATGCTGATGCCGCAAACAAGTATGTCAGGGTTGAGGTTTACACTAGGACATGGCTACAGGTGTTTCCCCTCACTTCCTCCTCCCCTCTGTGGATTCCTAGGACAAAAGAACGATGTTTGGGACTGGAGACCAGGAGGGAAAGATCTGAGTTCAAATCCACCTTCCATTGTGGAAACCTTCTGGTTGATTCGGAGCTGGTTACCGTGTCGAATTTTGCTGGGGAGATAAGCTGAAGAGACTTCCCATCAGAGAAGCTCCAGGATCAAAGGTGGGATGTAGCCCTGATTTAAAAAAAAATACAGTAAACAGATTGGGAACACCCACAAAATTCCCCCCTCCCTCAGAAATCTTGAATGTTGTTGCATGAATCTTGCACACTGATTCCGATTGCTGGAAGCTGTGTCTTCTTGAAATTCTGTGTCTGGAAGACTTGGTGGTACTGAGCCATGGTGGTGCAGTGGTTAGAATGCAGTACTGCAAGCTACTTCTGCGGAATGCCGGCTGCCAGCAGTTCGATTCTCACCAGCTCAAGGTTGACTCAGTCTTTCCATCCTTCCGAGGTCAGTAAAACGAGGACCCAGATTGTTGGGGGAAATATGCTGAGTATGTAAGCCACTTAGAGAGAGCTGGAAAGCATCGTGAAGCGATACATTACTTTCGATGCAAAAACCAGAGAATCAAACATTTCAGCTAGTGGCAGCCAAGGATCAGAAGGTACTTGCGATCCCTGTCTTACAGAAATAGATCAGACAACTTTCATTAAGATCAATTATCCTTGGATCACAGAACTTTAGAAGCTCAATTTTGTAGGAACCCACACGGGATCTTGATGTACTAGGGGTGAGCCATCCTAAATTGCTAGCATATTCCTAGCAAACCTACGATAGGGGATCCTTGAATCGTCATCTCCAGCTGAAAGACCCCGGCAAAACTCCAGGCATTTCTAGAGATCCTCTCATGTCTCTGGTCCTCATCGAGAAGCGAGATCACTGCTCAGACAAACACTCTTTCCTTCTTGCTCCAAGAATTCAAATTGGGGTCCGACGACCGCTTAGATGTGGCGCGTGCTGAAGATTCAAATCTAGTTCCCAGTGCCTGAAAGCAGGGCTGGCAAAGAAACCTTCGGAAACACTGGACAATCACAATGGGCCAACACATCAAATAAAAATAAAAATAAGCATCTCTATAAATAAATTCATATCTAATGAAAAGAAATGGAGTCTGTGTTCTACACGAATCTCTTTCCACAGTGATTTCCACAGTTTTCTCTGAAATCCTTTCACGATAAGGGCTGCTTCATCCTTCCGCCGCTTAAAAATAAAAATAAAAAAGTAAATTTCATACTCCTAGCTTTTAAATCCGTCTTCACCGGCGTGGATTCTTTGATGTAAAGTAAGGGAATACGCCCAACAGAAGCTCTTTCCACATTCCAGGCATTTAAATGGCTTCTCTCCGGTGTGAATTCTTTGATGGCAGCTGAGGTATTTGCTGGTGCTAAAGCTCTTCCCGCACACCAGGCATTTGTAAGCCTTGTCGACAATATGGATCCGCTGATGGCACGTCAAGTACCTGTTAGTGCTGAAGTTCTTTCCGCACACCAGACATTTATACGGCTTCTCACCGGTGTGGATGCGCTGATGGGAGGTAAGGCTGGTGGCTCGGCTGAAGCTTTTCCCGCACTCTGTGCATTTAAAGGGTTTCTCTCCCGTGTGCGTTATCAGGTGCAAGGTGAGGGAGTTAGCCCAACAGAAGGTCTGCCCGCACTCCAGGCATTTGTAAGGTTTCTCTCCGGTGTGGATCCTCTGATGGGAAAGGATGTATTTGCTGGTTGTGAAGCTCTTCCCGCACTCCAGGCATTTGTACGGCTTCTCTCCCAGGTGGATACTCTGGTGGGAAATAAGGCTCGTGCGTCGCCGGAAGGTCTTCCCGCACTCCAGACATTTGAAAGGTTCTTCCCCTGTGTGGATCCTGCGGTGAGAATTCAGGCACTGGCGCGTGATGAAACTTTTCCCGCAGTCTGAACAGTGGAAGGGCTCCTCCCCGCGGTGAAGGCGCTGGTGGTAGCTGAGGCTGGTGCTGTGGACGAAGCGCTTCCCGCACTCAGTGCATTTGTATGGTTTCTCTCCTGTGTGGATCCTCTGGTGGGACATGAGGTATTGGCGGGTGCTGAAATTCTTTCCGCACTCCGTGCAGGAGTGCGGCTTCACGCCGGTGTGACTGCGCTGGTGGTAGGTCAGGCTAGTCCTGTGACTGAATCTCTTGCCACACTCGGAACACTTGTAGGGCTTCACGCCGGTGTGGTGCTGCCGGTGGTACGTGAGGCTGGTGTTGTGGATGAACCTCTTGCCACACTCTAAGCACTTATATGGCTTCTCCCCCGTGTGGATCCTCTGATGGGAGGAAAGGCTGGTGCTCCTGCTGAAACTTTTCCCACACACCAGGCACTTAAATGGCTTCTCTCCCGTGTGGACAATCTGGTGTAAGGTCAGGGAATTGGCCCAGCAGAAGGTCTCCCCGCACTCCAGACACTTAAAGGGCTTCTCCCCGGTGTGGATTCTCTGGTGACAGGAAAGGTATTGGCGGGTGCTGAAGCTCTTCCCGCATTTGGCGCACTTGAAGGGCTTCTCCCCAGTGTGAACGCGCTGATGGCAGCCCAGGTACTGCCGGGTGCTAAAGCTCTTCCCGCACTCCAGGCATTTGTGGGGCTTCTTGGTGGTGTGGCTCTCCCAGTGAGCGATCAGGCTCGACTGGCAGTTGAAGGCTTTGCCGCACAGAAGGCATTGGCTCCATTCAATCCCATCTTCTATTTTTTCGCGGACCGGAAGCTCGTAGAATTCGGTGTTGTAAGAACCCGGAGATTCATCCTTCACTTTGCCAGCTTCGGTGTCTGGTCTCTGCTTGTCCTCCTCTTCGCTTCCAATTTTTCCGAACAATATCTCATAGATTTCTCCACTTTCACTCTCCAGCCAGTCACTTCCTGACAGGAGAGAAAAACAAAAAGACTTTTGGTAAATTATAAAATGAAGCCTAACATTCTCCATTCTCTCTCTGAAATTAATGCAATGCAAAGCAATGCAATGTAATCTCTTTATCTAATCTAATCTATCGGTCAATCTAATTAATCTAATCTATATATAAAAGCCAAGTACCACTCACTCATCACGAAATTTCCAGAACCGTAAAACCTACAAACTTGAAATTTGGCATCTACTATATGTTCCTCTTGGCCTCTAGGTGCTCGCTAAGAAAGGATTTTTCGACATGACTATCAGGTCATTAGTATTTCTTATACAGTAATTAACACGCTCTGATTCTAAGGAGTTCTATTCTCCCTTCCCACCTGAAAAGAGCTCTGTTCCAGTTGCAGTTGCCTCACATTCTGTTACCTCAGTTCAAACTGGCAGATGCTCCACTTCTCCTTATAGTACTAAACATCAATACCTCACCAAAATGCCTATGCCTTTCACCTATAGAACTGCTTCCGGACTCAAGGTGGGGGGAGGTGCATAGCCCGATCACAAGTTTTGTCATGAAGCATGGGTATCCAGCTAGTCTAATATAATTCTATCTATATCTACCTACCTACCTATATCATCTATTTATTTATTCATTTAATATATATACCAACCCTTTTTCTTTTTAAGAGGAAACTTACCCAAAGAAGAGGCAATGCCACTGTTCTCTGCCATCACATCCCTGTGTAAAGCTCTTTGGTCTGGATCCAGCAGCGCCCATTCCTCCTCACTAAAAGTCACAGAGACTTCCTCAAGCATCACCTAAAAAGCAGCAAGCATCAGCTTCAGTGGTTGTGGGCTGATGCCGCTTCAGAACGGTTCACCTGTACCAGTAGTTTTGACCATTGGCTAGGCCTCCTGCCCCGGTGCTATCCCATCCTAAGTATCCGCCCACCTGCCCAAACAGCCAAGCTGATTTCCGTGCCTCGCCTGCTCTACTCGCTGTGGCTGCCTGAGAAGTTATGCTGGAAGCTGCATGCATGAAATCGCCGTGTCTGCGCTCACATTTTTGTTTCTGCACTAAGAGAACCAGTTAAATCATGTGAAGCCCACCTCTGGTCGGCTTCTTACATTTAAGGCAGCACATTCCTTAGCAAAGTCTAATGGGCGTCTTGAGGATCCAGCGGGACAGAACAAGAGGCTGCTTCATCCTCAGAAAGGGTTCTGTCATGCCCCTGTCGGAATCTGATTCCGGGGTGGGGGGAGGCCAAGCAGCTGACAGGGAATGGGAGTGTGGCTCAGTTGGCTGTGGAAGAAACTGGGGAAGGGCACAGTACGGCTGGGCAGAGCAGAGAGCAAGGGAGAGGGAATTCAGAGGAGGATCCAGGCCCACCCCTCTTCATCCTAGGGCACATAGGGAGGAAGGAGCAACATGAGTTGTGTTCTGTCTCGCCTTTCCTCTTTCCCAAAAGATGAAAGAGTACACACACACACAAACACAGGCAGGCAAGCTGGCTCGGACTTCACAGAGTTAATTCTTTGGAACTGATAATATTCTTGGCATTCCAACACGTCCTGTCTGCCAAGTCCGAACTGATAACAAATAAAGTTTTACTCACAGAAAATCACAAGGCAGTCCACAAAAATAACCATTCACGGAGAAAATCTGAAGTAAGGTTAAACTTTGTCCCATACAAAGTTTAAGGAGAAAACACACCCACTTTTATCCCGTGGGGTGTGGCTCAATGACTCAGCTCACCCTCTGACCCTCCCATGCCTCCTACGTTGCTGCTCACGTTTCTCCCTACGACGCTGCTTGGGGTCGAGCCAACACTCTTCCTCTTTACTCCCTGTCAGGGGCTGCTCCGACATGCCTTCCTCCTGATTAATCTCAGGCTGTTCCTCTCGGTTGTCTGATGGAACCTGAGGCATTACCAGGGAGGAAGGCATTGCCAAAGAGAAAGGTCCTGGGGAGGAAAGCATTCCCAGTTCCTCCTTCTCATCTTCCAGGTCCTCTTCCTCTGACAGCATAGGCTCGGGAATCGGGGCCACAACAAGTTGTGTGGCTTACGGGGGAGGAAAGGGCCCTGATTCCCTTCATTAGCTGCAGTTGGGAACAGTGTTTAAAAAGGGAGTTTGCGCACAGCAACTTGTTGAAACAAATCGTGTATTATCTTGTTTTGTCGAGGCTTATCTGGGTTCCTGGCATCTTCCCTACTGTGTGTGTTTTGTTGGCCTTTGAAGTCTGCAATTCCTTTATCCTGCCCTGTCCAGTTAATTGCTGCAGCGTGGTTTGTGTTGGTTTTTATTTATAATTTATATATACTTAGTTTTCGGACTGAATTTCCTCTACTTAAAGACTGTTCTTGGGAGAGTTTTTTCTCCAGCCGAAGGTAACTGGACATTGGGGGCAAAGTTGGAGGTATTAAAGGGACTCTTCTTACTTATGTGACTGTGTTGCCTTTGTGCCACGCCCAAGGTCATCAAAGGTACTTTAGGGATACACAGGTAGTCCTCGACTTACAACTACAATCGAGGCCAAAATTTCTGGGGCTAAGCAAGACAGTGGTTAAGTGAACTTTACCCCATCTTGCTTGTCATAATAGTTAAATGAATCACTGCAGTTGTTACATTGGTAACATGGTTGTTAAGTGAATCTGGCTTCCCTGTGGACTTTGCTTGTCAGAAGGTTGCAAAAGGGGATCACGTGACATTGCGGGACACTGCGACCCCCGGGACACTGCGACCGTCATAAATATGAACCAGTTGCCAAGTGTCTGAATTTGGATCACATGGCATGGTCGTAAATGTGAAAAATGGTTGTAAGTCACTTTGTCAGGGCTGTCGTAATTTTGAATGGTTATAGCAGACATGGTATTTAGCAGGTTCTGACCAGTTCTGGAGAACCACTAGCAGAAATTTTGAGTAGTTCAGAGAACCGGCAAATACCGCCTCTGACTGGCCCCGCCCCCATCTATTCTCTGCCTCCCGAGTCTCAGCTGATAGGTTGCATCTTCTTTTGTTGCCCTGCACAGGAGAACGGAGCTGGAAAGCAGGTTAGTGGGGTGGGGAGGGAATGGGGATTTTGCAGTAACCTTCCCCTGCCACACCCACCAAGCCACACCCAGAGAACCGGCAGTACAAAAATTTGAATCTCACCACTGAAGTAGGCCTTATGACACGTTGCTTAGCAACCACCTGCTAACACTAAGCTGTCATTGCTTGAACAGCTCTTCATGTTCTGCTTTCAGTTTTACCTGCAAGATCATTTCTTACCTACTTCAGAGGTGGGTATTCAGCAGGTTCTGACCAGTTCTGGAGAACCGGTAGCGGAAATTTTAAGTAGTTTGGAGAACCAGCAAATACCACTTCTGACTGGCCCTGCCCCCCATCTATTCTCTACCTCTCGAGTCCCAGCTGATCATCTGGGTCTTCTTTTGTTGCCCTGCACAGGAGAATGGAGCTGGAAAGCAGGTTAGTGGGATGGGGAAGGAATGGGGATTTTGCAGTGACCTTCCCCCAGGAGTGGGGAGGGAATGGGGATTTTACAATATCCTTCTAGCCACACCTAGCAAGCTATGCCACATCCACCAAACTATGCCACGCCCACAGAACCGGTAGTAAAAATTTTTGAATCCCACCACTGGTTATAAGTCAAAGAACTACCCGTATCCAACAGCAGAAAAATTCTGTCGAATCCAAGGAGATGAATCCCAAATTATCTTTATGAGAGATTATTCCCTTACATGATCCAGCTGTGCAGGTGGGTTACATCCAGTGGCCAGCTGTGGTTTGTTCCCTGGGAGAGAGAGAGAAAAAAAAAGGCAAAGATGATTTGATTTCTGGGATCTGGAAGGCAAACTCGGGGTCAAGGTTCCGAATGACAAACTCAACCACGCGAGCACTGTTCAGACGATCCAATCTCTTAATGCAACACTCTCATTTATTGTTCAAAAGTTTCCAGTTGTATGAAAACCTGAAAGGTTGATTTGTATCTCATCATGTGATCATGAGGACGCTGCAGTGAAAAACAGTCGTCAGTCACTTTTTTCAGTGATGTAGCAACTTTGAACGGTCTCTAACAAACTGTTGTAAGTTGAGGACTATTTAAAGTTAAATGTCTATGGAGATTTTCAGTCATGGTTGTCCCAAAGGTGCTTTTTTTTTCAAGAGGCAACTGGACTTTCTGGTGTTTCTTTGAAGACGTTGCTCTTCTCATGCAAGAAGCTTCTTCAGCTCTGAAGAAAGAGCGCTGAAGAAGCTTTTTGAATGAGAAGCGAAAGGTCTTCAAAGAAACACCAGAAAGTCCAGTTGCCTTTTGAAAAAAGGATGACTATCTACAGTGTTTTTCAATCTTGGCAACGTGTAAGGGGTGGACTTCAACTCCCAGAGTTCCCCAGCCAGCATTCTGGAGTCATTATTCATCATTTCATGCTGGCTGGGGAATTCTGGGAGTTGAAGTCCACAAGTCTTAAGGTGGCCATGCTTGAAACACATGTATTTAAACCAGGGATCTTCAAACTTGGCAAATTTAAGACTTGTGGATTTCAACTCCCAGAATTCCTCCTCCAGTCATGTTAGCTCAGGAATTCTGGGAGTTGAAGTCCCCAAGTCTTAAACTTGCCAAGTTTGAAGACCATTGATCTAAACCAACTCAATCAAAGACATTTAGCTGGCATCGCGACGAGAAAGTATGCCGGTTTGGTGAGAACTTTTTTTTACTTTAAGATCTGAAAGGACACCCTAAGGGAAAGAAAGAATCTGTAAAAGTTTTTACAGAAGTGATTAAGCGGTGATTTTAAACAGGAGTGTCAAAGTAATGTGTTTTTTTTTCTCTCATTGCTGGATTTTTTATATACGATCTTGTATTTTGAAACTGGACTGGTTTTTTGTTCATATCTATTTATTTTATTTTTTTCTTCTCCTTTTTGACTTTGTAATATTTTAGCCTAGAGGGTCCCTTTAGTTAATTCATTTTTTAAAAATATCTTTTTTTTCCTTTTAATCAACTCTCATTGTATTCTGCTCGGAAAAGGAGGGGGGAAAGTGAGAGCAAAGAAACTTTGTAACACTGCCAACTAGAGGCTTGAAAATATTCTTTTCCCTGTGATCAGACAAAGCTGAGAAGGAAAGAACTGAGACTCTTTTTCAAGGACATTGCTATTTGATAAGATAGAGGGAAGAGCAGGAGAGAGTATTATTGCAGGTGCTCTTCTGGGTTTCCATCAACAGCTGGAGTCTGGTGTTGAAATGTAGGGGGGGGGGAAGGTGATAAGTTTTTGGAGAAGAGAGCTATAATAAGAACCTTGGATAATTAAATAAAGTGCAGTGTGCCCTTTTTATTTTTTCTAAGTTGTGCTATCCCTCCTCACCAGCTTTATTGCTTTTTTTTTTTTTATCCCCTTCTTTGTAATAACTGTTTGGGTTTTTGGCTTTGTTGGAGCTTGCCTTTGTTTTTCTCTCTCTCTCTCTTTTTTTTTGGGGGGGGGGGGAGGCCCCCCTTTTCGTTTGTTTTTTATTTTTTTTCCTTCCCTGGTATTTTTGTTTTTTCATCTACTTTTTTTGGTTTATTTTTATGCTTTTTTTCTATTGGAGACCTTTCAATTGGATTAAGGTGTTGAAGAACCTGAAGAATTTTTTCTTTTTCTTTATTCTCTTTTTTCCTTTTTTTAAAGCTCTTTTTCTTTATCTTATTTTTGATTGGATTAAGGTATACAAGAACTTGAAGAAATTTTGTCCTCTCTTTTTTTCTCTTCTTTTTCCTTTTTTTATTATTATTACTGGCCTTCTTTTTTTTTTTTTTTTACTATTTTTATTTTGAACTACAATTGGTTATTTCACAATTGGATTAAGGTTTAGAAGAACCTGAAGATTTTGAATTGCCTAAAATGAGTAGGAAATTTACAGCCCCTGGCTCCTCAACTTCTACTTCTTCCTCTCCACCATCTGGAGGACAATGTTCAATACAGACAATGTTAAAGCAAGAAAAAGAACAAGAAAAAGTGACTCTGCAGATGATTATGCAAGGAATTCAAAATATCCAAGCAAGGTCAGAGAATATTGAAAAGAGAATTGAAAACATTGAACAAAGAACAGAGAACATTGAACAAAGAACAGAGAACATTGAACAAAGAACTGAGAGCATTGAACAAAGAATAGGGACAACCGATGAAAAAGTGGAGAACATCCAACAAATGATGTTGAAGTATGACGAGAGATTCCAAAAAATTGAAGAAGATAAACAAAGAGACAAGAAGATTGGAGATATTGATAATAGATTAATGGTGGTTGAACAAGATAAAAGTGGCATGTTGAGATGGGAGATGGATAAATCAGAATTCTATCTAAGATTTCAAAACATAGAGGAAGAAAAAGGACAAAACCTAGCTGAGATAATGATAGAAATACTGGCTGAAGCCTTGGAAATAACTCAAGAGAAGATGATGGATAGAATAGATGAGGTTTATCGAGTCTTCACAAGATATGTGATGAGAAATAGCTTACCAAGAGAAGTTCACATTAGATTTACAAAGAAAGCTATTAAGACGCAAATATAGCAAGTGGCAAAAGAGAAAATATTGAAATACAAAGACAAGGAGATTATGGTCTTGAAACAAATACCCAGAAGAGTGAGAGAGATGAGAAGAGAATACCGATTCCTGACTAAAATGCTACTCAAAAAAGAGGTGAACTATAGATGGCTGATCCCAGAAGATTTAATGTTCACATGGCAAGAACAGAGACATAGAATTGACTCAATTGAGAAAGCGGAATTATTTTATACAGAATTTTTTGGAAG
>NW_020717077.1:119847-150477 GCF_900518725.1 Notechis scutatus | reverse complement strand
AATTCTATTCCATTCCATTCCATGTTCTATTCCATTCCATTCCATTCCATTCCATTCAGTTCCATTCCATATTCTGTTCCATTCCATATTCTGTTCCATTCCATATTCTGTTCCATTCCATATTCTGTTCAATTCCATAATTCTATTCCATTCCATTCTCCTATCCCACTTTCCTATTCCTTATTCAATTCCCCATTCAATTCAATTCAATTCAATTCCATTCTATATACTATTCTATTCCATTTCATTCCATATTCTATTCCATTCCATATTCTATTCTATCCCATTCTCCTATCCCATTTTCCTATTCTTTATTCAATTCCTTATTCTATTCTATTCTATTCGATTCCATTCTCCTATCCCATTCTCCTATCCCATTCTCCTATCCCATTTTCCTATCCCATTTTCCTATCCCTTATTCTATTCTATTCTATTCTATTCTATTCTATTCTATTCTATTCTATTCTATTCTATTCTATTCCATCCATTCCATTCCATTCCATTCCATTCCATTCCATTCCATTTCATTCCACTCCATATATTTCCATTCTCTATCCTATCCTAAAATGCGGTGAGCAGAAAGCAGGCGAGAGAGGGATGCTCCAGCCCTGTTCTCACCTGCTGCCTTTTCTCCTCCGCCTGGCTCAGCAGGAAGCCTTCGGCCAAGGCCACCGCCTGGGAGCTGGTCTCTGCTTTACATTCCCGCACCCAGTTCTTCATCTCCGGGGGCAGGATGGTCAGGAACTGCTCGAGGATCACCAGGTCCAGCACCTCGGCCTTGGAGTGGACCTCCGGCTTCAGCCACTGGTGGCAAAGATCGTGGAGCTGGCTGCAAACCTCTCGGGGACCCTTAGCATCCGGGTAGGCAAACTGCCGGAACTGTTCTCGCCGGACATCGGAACTGGGCGTGTCCTTGATCGGGACCTTCTGCACCCCAGGTTTTCTGCTGCTCGAACCCCGGAGAGGATAAGGAGCCCTTTTGGCCTCTGGGCAGACCTTCTTCTTCCCTGATTTCTTCTCCGATCTGTGATCTAGCGCGGCCTGTGATGTGGCCATCTTTGGCCTGTCCTGCAAGGTCATTTCCGACGGCATTGTTCAAGGCCTCCTCTTCCCGACAAAGACTGGCCCAAACAGCGGGGGGGGGGGGGGGGGGGTTGGCAAGTCCCGCCAAGCCCCCAAAAAGGGCTTGGATAGACCCTTGTGACAGAGGACACTGTTATGCAGTCCTTTTGCAGCTCCTCTGCCTGCAGACAAGCAAAAAAAACAAAAACACCAAGTTTCAACACATAAAATATTTCTATGGTCTTTTTAGAGTTGCCAGCAGAAAGAGAGGGGGGAGCAGTGCGGCAGCTTGGAAATAGAAAGTGCATTCCACACATAGTTTTTCAAAGATGGTAACTAGGTGACTGAAGTTTCTGCTGGGCAAAATTCTAATTTGGAGAACATGATTGATGACTCTGGGCTATGGATGTGTCCCATTGGAGAATATGAAATATGATACACCCAGGCGGTGGGAGGAAAACCAGGGTCAAGGGTGACAATGAATTAAGTGCCTCAGAGTTGGCTATACCCAGGCAGTGCCGGACATGTTAACTCCCAATAAATCCTTTTGAAGTTTTGGAAGTTTGGCTCGAGACTCATGATTTAATTGGGGTAATTCCTGCCGGAATCCTGACACCAAGACCTGATTCACATGCTGTGGGTAAAAAAAACCTTAAACCCAAGTTAGCAAAAGACAACCGCTGTGTTCACATGATCTGCCTAAGCAAAGAAATCCATGGATGAGCTTCAAAAATTTCTCTGCCCAGTTGCTGGGTGGATGTTGCCATGGTGGGCCTTCTGCACCATGGCGGCGGGAGGGAGGGGTGTTTTTGCGCTACCCAGGCTCCGGAGGCTTTCCTGGAGCCTCCGGGAGGGCAAAAACGGCCTCCCCCAAGCTCCGGAGGCTGGAAACAGGCCTGTTTCTGGCCTTCCAGGTGGCCCATCTGTCACCCTCCCCAAGCTCCGGAGGCTTTCCTTGAGCTTCCAGGAGGGTGAAAACAGCCTCCCCCGGGTTCTCTACAAGAACCCTGAGAGATAGGCTCGACTGAGCGAAGACCTTCAGACCCCTACAGCAGAGTTTCCCCAACCTTTCTGGGTTGGTGGCCGGAAGGGAGGGGGCAGGGGCTTTTACACATGTGAATGAGGCTGCATGATGCTCTCCGTGAGGCTAGCACCTATGTGATGCTTGCCACGATGCTCACAACACTAGCGTGAGTGAGTGTGGGTGTGCGCGCACACACGCTGGCCAGCCACTCTCGAGGCCCAGTGGCTGTGATTGGGCCGGGAGTGGGCCACGGTCTACAGGTTGGGGACCCCTGCCCAAAAGAGCTTTCATGGCTGAAAGGGGCCCCAAACCTGCATTTCGCCATTCCTAGTCTGGCTCTTTCCCCCTTGTCCCTTCCCCTCGCTCTGGGGATGAAGGGGGAACTATCCAAGGATAGGTCCCTCTATGGCAGTGGTGACTAACCTTTTTGGGCTCCTGTGCCAAAAATTGTGCGCGTGCTGGCACACTCGAGCTCGCGTGCCAGCACCCAGAAGGCAATGCGCCCACCCCACATCCCCAACGCATCCCTCCCTCCCACCCCCGCCGCCCCTTACCTGCACTGCGCCTCACAGTTGATTTTTTTGGCCAGTTCAAGGCCTTTCTCGGCCTCCCAAAGGCTTGAGGAAGGCTTCTGCAGGCTTCTACAAGCTTTGTAGGCTGAAATCTAGCCCCGTTTTGTCACTTCCTGAAAATACCGGAAGTGACAAAACAGGGCTAGATTTCGGCCTGCAAAGCTTGTAGAAGCCTGCAGAAGCCTTCCTCAAGCCTCTGGGAGGCTGAAAATCAGCTGTGAGGCACACACATGCGCAGTGAGGTAAGTTTGCCTGAAGCTACAAATGGCTCTGCATGCCACCTGTGGCACGTGTGCCATAGGTTCGCCATCACGGCCCTAGGATGCTATACCCAACCACCATGCATGTCTTGGCACATTTTCCTGCTCCACTCTTAAGGCACAAACGTCAGTATGTACCTACCTTAAGGCAGGGGTCCCCAACCCCCAGCCCATTCAGAATCGGGCCATGCATGGAGTGGGCTCGCACGCATGTACGTGGGCAGCTCCATTTGCACGAGAGGCAGGTGAGCGTGTCCATGCGCGAAGCTCCATTTGTGCAAACGGCGTGCCTGCGAGCCGACCGCTTGTGCAAATACAGCTGTGCACACCTGTTGCTCGCATGGAACCATCCCCACTCCCTATCATCACCGCTACCGGTTTGCAAAGCCAGAAAGACTACTATTTTAAGGTACAAACGTATGTACAAAATAGGCGGTAAGGAAGAAGGGGAATTCAGACACAAAATGGATTACTGTATGTAGAAAACAAACACAGGGTCAATAAAAAAGCACTCAAATACTTACACATCAACACACAAAGTATGAGGAATAAACAGGGTGAAATGGAAATCCAAATACATGAGGGCAGATATTATATTGTTGCCATTATATAAACTTGGGGGGATGAAACCCATGAATGGAACACACAACTAGAAGGATTTAAATTGTTTAAAATAAACAGGCCTAATAAAAGAGGAGGTGGAGTTGCGCTACATATAAGAAATAACTATATCTCTACAGAAATAAGAGTAGAGCAATGGTGCAAACCCCCTTGAATGCATTTGAATGACATTGCAATAGGTGTATATTATAGGTCACCTAACCAAACAGAGGAAATAGATTTAATTTTTGGCTAGTCAGTTAACTAAAGCATGTAGGAAGCACACCACAATAGTAATGGGGGACTTTAACTACCCTGACATCAACTGGGAGACAAACTCTGCACCTAGTGGAAGATCAAACAAATTCCTGACAAATCTACCAGATGCCTTTGACTCCCTAAAGATAGAGGAAGGAACTAGAAGGTCAGCCATACTGGACTTAATTCTGACTAACAGAGATGAAATGATAGATGTTGAAGTTATAGGAACCTTGGCGGGTGGGTGGGAATGATCATGCAACACTGGAATTCAACATTATGCAAGCACAAGCATAGAACAAAGTCAAACTAGAGTTTTGGATTTTTATAGAACTGATTTCAATAAACTTAGCTTGAGAAGATTCTCAAGGGGAAAACAACCTCAGAAGCTTTGGAAACTTTGAAATGTCGGAGTATAAAAGCCAAGTCTAGCACAATACCAATGAAGAAGAAAAACAACTCCTCTTCAAAAGAAACCGGCCTGGCTGCATAAAAACTCTTTGATAAATGAAAAGACAAAAAGGACAAGTACAAAAAGTGGAAAGAGGGCAGAATATCAGCAGATAGCCCAAATCTGTAGAGATGAAGTCAAGAAAGCAAAGGCTCAGATTGAACTAAAATCAAAAACAACCCCAAAACAAAAGCTTCTTTCAACACGTAAACAAGCAAACAAACAAACAAACCATTGAAACAATTGGTCCATTAAGGGGAGAAAATGGCAAGAAGATGACAAGCAGCAGGGAGAAAGCAGAACCCCTTAACTCATTTTTCTGCATCTGTCTTTACACAAAAGGAAAGAACAGTCCAACCTATCAAAAAAATAATAATACTGTAAAATGCAGATTAGGAATGAAAGTCAAAATAAGCAAGAAAAGGGTAAAAGAATACCTATCCACTCTAGGAGAATTCAAATCATCAGGACCAGATGGATTATCTCCCCCCACCCAAGGTTCTGAAGCAGCTGGCAATCACAAAAATCAATCACAAAATCTCCAGAACCGTAAAGTCTGCAAACTTTAAATTTGGCATGTATGTTCCTCTTGGCTTCTAGGTGCTCGCTAAGAAAGGATTTTTCGAAATGACCATCAGAGCATTAGTATTTCCTATATTATTATTATTAACGTGCTCTGATGCTAAGGAGTACTCCCCCTCCCCACCTGAAAAGAAATCTGTTCCAAATGCAAAACACAAGCAGAGGAGTTTCAGTTTCAAAGCAGCAACCAGCTTGAATATGGAACAGTTGAGCTAAGCCACGCCCAGGCTCCTTGCTGTCTCCTTCTTGCTCACACAGCAAATACTGTTTCAGTTTCCATGCTTCAGTTTCCAAACAGCCCTCAAGTCTCTCACGCACTGACAGGAGGCTAGCCAGACGAATACCGATGGATGCTGGTAGGTAGAGGCACAATTTCGCCACCTTATTTTCCACCCCAAAAACTAAACCCGATCACATAGTTTCGCAGCGAAGCACAGGTTTCGAGCTAGTTCATGAATAATTTTGCATTCAGACAGGAAGTTGTGACTTCTTTTTTTTTGTACCTTTATAAAAAAAAAAGGCAGGATTCAGCTCCTCCCCCATCATTACTTTCATGCAACTGGTTCTTTTGTCGTATTGTAATGCGGTGTTTCTCAACCTTGATGATGGGTGGATGGCAACTTCATGGCTGGCTGGAGGAATGCTAGGAGTTGAAATCCACTGGAGGATTTCCAAGTTGCCAAGCCTGAGAAACCCTGTTCTAACGCAGGGGGCTCCCAACTTGGCAATGTTAAGAATGATGGACTTCAACTCCCAGAATAAAAAAGATGTTGAGACTCTAGAAAGAGTGCAGAGAAGAGCAACCAGGATGATTAGGAGACTGGAGGCTAAAATATTACAAGGAACGATTGCAGGACTTGGGCTTGGCTAGTCTAGTGAAGAGAAGGACCAGGAGAGACATGATAGCAGTCTTCCAATACTTGAGGGGCTGCCAGAGAGAGGAAGGGGTCAAGCTATTTTCTAAAGTAGTGATTGCCAACCAGTGGGCTGGGGACCACTGGTGGTCCACGAGAAAATTTTGGTGGTCTTCAGAGAAATGTCACCCCCAAAACACCTCCCAAAGCAATTAATCCAGGCTGTATGGGAACACAAGGCTGTGCCGCCCACATGGCCCGCGGGAACACATGGCCCACGGGAAAATTCTTATTAGTGGTCCATGGGATTTAAAATTATGAGTTTGGTGGTCCCTGAGGTCCAAAAGGTTGGAGACTCCTGTTCTAAAGCCCCCAAAGACCAGACAAGGAATAATGGATGGAAACTGAACAAGGAGATTTTCAACCTAGAAATAAGGAGAAACTTTCTGACAGTGAGAACAATCAACCCATGGAACAGAAGTTGCCTTCAGAAGTTGTGGGAACGCCATCACTGGAGACTTTCAAGAAGAGATTGGACTGCCATTTGTCAGATAACAGATCATCAGAGTTGGAAGGGACCTTGTAGGTCAGGGGTCCCCAACCGCCGGTCCGCGGACCGGTACCGGGCCGTGGAACAAGCCTTACCGGGCCGCTGGTTGCTGGGCGCCGCCATCTTTTTTGACGAAAAAGCGCTTCCGGTGATGTCACCGGAAGCGCTTTTTCGTCATAAAAAGATGGCGGCGCCCAGTTGACGCCGGTACCGGGCCGCGGCGCCCAGCTGATGCCGGAACCGGGCCGCGGCATCGAAAAGGTTGGGGATCCCTGTTGTAGGTCATCTAGTCCAACCCCCCCTGCCCAAGCGGGAGACCCTACACCATTTCTGACAGATGGGAGTCCAATCTCTTCCTGAAAGTCTCAAGTGATGGTGCTCCCACAACTTCTGAGGGCAACTTCTGTTCCATGGGTTGACTGTTCTGTCAGAAATGGTGCAGGGTTTCCTGCTTGGGCAGGGGGTTGGACTAGATGACCAACAAGGTCACTTCCAACTCTGATTATCTGTTAAAGCTGTTCTATTCTATTCTATTCTGTTCTATTCTATTCTACCTTACGATTCTTGATGAATGTATCTTTTCTTTTTATGTACACTGAGAGCATATGCAGCAAAGACAAATCCCTTGTGTGTCCAATCACACTTGGCCAATAAAGAATTCTATTCTATTCTATTCTATTCTATTCTATTCTATTCTATTCTATTCTATTCTATTCGACTCCCATCTGTCAGAAATGGTGTAGGGTCTCTGCTTGGGCAGGGGTTGGACTAGATGACCTACAAGGTCACTTCCAACTCTGATTATCTGTTAAAACTATTCTATTCTATTTCTATTTCTCTTGGACTCCCATCTGTCAGAAATGGTGTAGGGTCTCCTGCTTGGGCAGGGGGTTGGACTAGATGATCTACAAGGTCCCTTCCCACTCTGGTTAATGTTCTAATCTAATACGGAATTCCTCAGCCAGCCATGATGGCTGGGGGAATTCTGGGAGCTGAAGCCCACCCGGCTTAAAAGCCGCTAAGGTTGAGACATTTTTAAGCCTTTCCTAAGGGCCAGGTTTGTTTGTTTGTTTTTTTCTGGATTGTAACCTCTATGGAGAAAATTAGAGGAGGGTGTGGGGGGGGGGGCTTATGTTACTCCCCCCAGAGCCCCCCCCCCCTCACAATGAATAAGCACAACAGACCAAACCCGAAACCGTGTAACTTTTTTCCCAGTTCAACCCCAGCTCTTTTGGACTCAACTCACTCCACCCAGCGGCTCCTTGGAGACCCCTCCCCAACCCCCCCCCCCCGATCCGGGGGGACGGGGAGGGGGTTTAAAACGCTACGCCTCCCCCTTTCGGGGCTCCGCTTTCGCCCTTTCCCATCCCAAAGAGACGGGATTTGGAGGCGGCGGGGTGGGGGGGTGGATGGGGAAAAACAGCTGTCAGACGTGCCAAAATATCCCTCCGGGAGGGAGGAACCGCATGCAAAAGGGGGCAGAGATTGTTTTTTTTGGGGGGGGGGGGGCCCAAGGGGGGGGGGGGGCCTCCTCCTCCCCCCGGCTCTTTTCCCTTCTTCCCTCCCCCCCCCCCCCCAACCCTCCCCAGCCCGAGACTCCAAAGGCCTCCTTGCATTGTCTCTCTCTCTCCCGCTCCTGGCTTCCCCTTCCTCCGCCTTCCTTTGGCACCTCGATCCCCAAAGCCACGGCTCAAGATCGGGACTCACCGGCGGCTCCCGCCCTTCGGATGGGGGAAACAAAGGCCCGGGGAGAGACGCTGAGCAAGAGGGCGGGGTGGACCCCCAGACCCAAACTCAGCCCGCTCCCCCCCACACTACCACCACCACACGCGCGCGCGCGCGCGCACACACAACCGGCTCACACCTCGCCCCACCCTTTTCGCATCCGACCCGTCGTTCTTCGCTTGCATCCAACCCCCCCACCCCTACCTCCCCGTCCGGCCGCTGCTGCGAAGGATAGGCTGGCCAATCCGGATGGGGAGGTGGCTTGGTCGTGGAAGGCCCCCACCCCTCCTCCCCTCCCCAAACTTCCTCCCCTCCCTCCCTCCTTCCTCCCTTCCTCTCTAGGAATCCCCTTCCCGCCATCCCCGTGTAACCCTTCAGAAGCCAAGAGGCAGTTTTGGGGGTGGGTGGGGAGAGAAAGAGGGTGAGGGAGGCGGGGGGGGGGGGAAGGAAAGAGAGGGAAGCTTGGACATGAATGAATGAATTCTTTTATTGGCCAAGTGTGATTGGACACACAAGGAATTTGTCTGGTGCATATGCTCTCAGCGGACATAAAAAGAAAAGATGCATTCATCAAGAATCGTAAGGAAGAATAGAATAGAATAGAATAGAATAGAATAGAATAGAATAGAATAGAATAGAATTCTTTCTTGGCCAAGAGTGATTGGACACACAAGGAATTTGTCTTTGGTGCAAATGCTCTCAGTGTACATAAAAAGAAAAGATACATTCATCAAGAATCGTAAGGTAGAATAGAATAGAATAGAATAGAATAGAATAGAATAGAATTCTTTATTGGCCAAGTGTGATTGGACACACAAGGAATTTGTCTTTGGTCTTTGGTCAAGGAATTTGTCTTTGTCTCAGTCAGTGTACATAAAAAGAAAAGATACATTCATCAATAATCATAAGACACAACTCTTAGTGATAGTCGTAGGTTACTAATAAACAATCAAATCATACTAGGGAACAAATAAAACAATATAAATTGTAAAGATACAAGCAACATTGTTATAGTTATAAGTTGGAAGAGATAAGTAATAGAAAGGATGAGAAGAATTTATTTATTTATTTATTTATTGAATTTATATTGTTGCCTATTCGCCCACAACTCAAGAATAATAGCAATACAATCTTAGTTGGACAGTGTTGAGGGAATTATTTGTTTAGCAGAGTGATGGCATTAGGGAAAAACTGTCCTTGTGTCTAGTTGTTCTGGTGTGCAGTGCTCTATAGCGTCGTTTTGAGGGTAGAAGTTGAAACAATTTATGTCCAGGATGTGAGGGGTCTGTAGAAATTTTATATATCTTTACATTTACATTTTTATAACTATAAATTTTAATGTTTAATTAAAAACTTTAATTATAATTTTTAGATATTTATATTTTTATATAAATAGGTATTGATGCCTGTAGATAACACTTCATGATAGTCATAGGGTACAATCAGCAATCAAATCATACTAGGAAACAGTCAATATAAAATGTTAGGGATAACATTGTTTACCCTAACTGGTTTGGGTAAAAAATAATAAATAAGTTATCATGGTTTGTTGGTTAAAGTGTGTGTAACTTTAACTACAAGAATGTAATTAAGGGTGTGGTTGTAAAAGCACCATAAAAGAAGCAAGTCAATTGCAGCTCTCTCTCTCTGGCTTAATGATCCCTAATTACTGGATTGATTGATGACTGCGTTTTTCCTTACTGGAACGGAGGAGAGAAAGGAGTGTTGATTTCTCAACGGAGAGAAGAGATAATACGGACTGATTTATTGTAAGTGTACTGACATTGGCTATTCAACACAGACTTTGCAAATTGAGTATCCCCGACTGGACTGACTGAAATGATACATGACTAATGGACCGTTTATTTTGACTATGCTATAATTCCTAATGGAATAAACTATATTTTTGATAGCACAAGCGTATCTGTTTTTTACTGCGTGTTAACTAAAATACAAACTTATCTCACACATTTACCTGTCTGCCTATCTGACTACGCTACACATTCTGTTTAGTTTGTTTTCCTTAACACTCGTTGGGGAATTCAGGCTTAACATAAATCGTAAGGATATAAGCGACCAAAGTTACAGTCTTACAGTCACCAGTGGGAGGGGATGGGTGATAGGAACGATGGTGATAGGAATGATGACATTTACACAGATTTACGGGGCGGGAGGTGGGGAGGTATGAGAGATATGAGAGATGTAATGATGAAGTATTAGTACCACTCTATAAAGCCTTAGTACTGCACCTGGAGTACTGCATCCAGTTTTGGTCACCCCATTAACCCAAAAAAGATAATGAGATTTTGGAAAGGGTGCAGAGAAGAGCAACTAAGACAATTAAAGGCCTGGGGACAAAAACATACGACGGATATCTGTAGAGATTCTCAGTCATCCAGCTCATGGTTTTTCCAAAGGCCAAAAAATTTGGGAAATAAAAATTCCCAAATTTTTATCAGGAGGCAAACTGGACTTTCTTGTTTTTTTCTTGAAAGGCGTTTCGCTTCTCATCCAAGAAGCTTCTTCAACTCTGACTGGATGGTGGGGAATGGACGGATTTATATTCCTTGCAGGCAGCTGGTCATTTGCATCCATTTAGAGCAGGGGTCGCCAGCCAGTGGGCTGGGGAGCACTGGTGATCCATGAGAAAATTTTGGTGGTCTGCAGAGGAATGTCACCCTCAAAGCAATTAATCCAGGCTGCGTGGGAACACAAGGCTGTGCCACCCACATGGCCCATGGTTTGAGTTTGGGGGAGAGAAAGAAAGACTTCTGCTGCTTTCCTTGCATGAAGCCAAAAGTCTCTCTCTCTCTCTCCCCTGAGAACGGAGCTGGAGACGGTATCCTGTGATCTCAAATAAAGAATGATCGATCAGTAGGAAAATGGGGTGGGGATTTTTCCAGCAGACATTTTTGGGGGATTTTCCCAGGATCTCTGGTCCGCAGGATTTAAAATTACGAGTTTGATAGTCCCTGAGGTCCAAAAGGTTGGCAACCCCTGCTTTAGAGGGTCATCTCAGCACTTGGAGGTTTATTTGTGTCCTCAGGGTCACCTGAGTTGTGCAAATGGTTCCTGTAGTCTTCACTTTTTGCCTCTGGATATCCATTCCTACTCCCACACCGTTCCAAGGGTGTTCATCCCAAATTGTGCAGCTAAAAGTCTATAGAGATTGTCAGTCATCCAGGTCACAGTTGTCCCAAATGTGCTTTTTCAGGAGGCAACTGGACTTCCTTTTAGTTTTTCTTTTTGAAGACTCTTCTTGGATGAGAAGTGAAACCAGGCTCAATAGCAGTAACTGTGAGTGGGATCTTGGAGTCTTAGTGGACAACCAACTAAATAGGAGCCAGCAGTGTGCAGCCAAAAAAGCTAATGCAATCCTAAATTGCATTAACAGAGGGATACAATCAAGATCAAGGGAGGTATTAATATTACTCTGTAAAGCAGTGGTAGGATTCAAAAAGTTTTACTACCGGTTCTGTGGGCGTAGCTTGGTGGGTGTGGCAGGGGAAGGATACTGCAAAGTCCCTCCCCACCCCACTAACCTGCTTTCCAGCTCTGTTCTCCTATGCAGGGCAACCAAAGAAGACCCAGCCGATCAGCTGGGATCGGGGAGGCAGAGAATAGATGGGGGCGGAGCCAGTCAGAGGTGGGATTTGCCGGTTCTCCGAACTACTCAAAATTTCTGCTCTGGTTCTCCAGAACTGGTCAGAACTTGCTGAATACCACCTCTGCTATAAAGCCTTAATAAGACCACACCTAGAGTATTGCATCCAGTTTTGGTCACCACACTATAAAAAAGATGTTGAGACTCTGGAAAAAGGGCAGAGAAGAGCAACCAGGATGATTAGGGGACTGGAGACTAAGGCATATGAAGAACGGTTACAGGAACTGGGCATGGCTAGTCTAGTGAAGAGAAGGACCAAGAGAGACAGGATAGCAGTCTTCCAATATTTGAGGGGCTGCCACAGAGAGGGTCAAGCTATTTTCTAAAGCACCCGAAGGCCAGACAAGGAATAATGGATGGAAACTGAACAAGGAGAGATTTAACCTGGAAATAAGGAGAAACTTTCTGACAGTGAGAACAATCAACCCATGGAACAGAAGTTGCCCTAGGAAGTTGTGGGAGCGTCATCACTTGAGACTTTCAAGAAGAGATTGGACTCCCATCTGTTAGAAATGGTGTAGGGTCTCCTGCTTGGGTGGGGGGTTGGACTAGATGACCTACAAGGTCCCTTCCAACTCTGATTATCTGTATCTGTAAGCCTCCAGTAATGAAGCTCCCACCACTTCTGAAGGCAAGCTGTTTCATTGGTTGATCTTGGCCACTTTAAGATGGCTAGACTTCAACTCCCAGAATTCCCCAGCCAACATGAGAGTTGAAACCCATCCATCTTAAAGTGGCCAAGTTTTTGGAGAATTGGAAAAAAAAATTGACTACTTCTGCATTGCTCCAAAGACAACTTTAGGGAGCTTTCCATGATATCACTGGCTGAACTGACTTCAAATAAATTTTTACTGCTCCTACTAATCAATGATCTGACTTGGAAAGGCATTTCCCAGTTTGTTAGCTTCCTTATTTTAAAAACTTGGGTGTTTCTTATCTAAAAGAAAATATCTGATAATGAGAAGGTTGAATGAATCAACTGGAGAACAGGCTTTTGTCATTTATTTACAAACACACCCCAAGTAATACACAACAAGGATCACCTGAAATGTCATTACAACCATTATCTTGATAGCTCCAAATCCAAGAGGGTTTAAAATATGGTCACAATGACAGCAATTTCTATCTTGCAGCTGCTTTAACAATTTGCTCGAGAATTCCTTCATATTATGATGTCTATGGACATTCTCAGTCATCCCAGGTCATGGTTGTCCCAAAGGTGCTTTTTTTTTTTTCAGGAGGCAACTGGACTTTCTAATTTTTTCTTTGAAGATGTTTTGCTTCTCATCCAAAAAGCTTCTTCAGCTCTGTTTTCTTTGAAGAGGTGTCACTTCTCATCCAAGTGTTGAAGAAGCTTCTTGGATGAGAAGCGAAATGTCTTCAAAAGAAAAACCAGAAAGTCTAGTTGCCTCTTGAAAAAAAAGGACCTTCATATTATGATATTTTATATCTATCCTAAATCCCACAATTCTTATATTTGTCTCTTTAAGAAGAGGCCACTCACAAAGGTTATTGTTTAAAGCCACTGCTGTATGGAATTGATAAGGAGTGTCAGCTGGTGCTCTATTCAAAATCCAAGAAAGAAATACTTAGACTCCATTAATTAGAGCAAAGATATCTTTTACTAGAAATCAAGCGGTAGCAACAAAAGAATTCTGAATCTGAGAAAATGAGCACGTAAATCACATATACAAAGTGATGGCAACCTTCCCACCCTCAATTGGCTCATCCAATTAAAAGTTGTGTATATCATCATGTGGGCATCTCCAGGTAGTGATGAGGCCTCTGTCCGTTGACCTTGACATAGTTTGATAAAGAGTTGCAGCTGCGCATAGGATAGAAGCCTAAGCAAGAACCTTCCCCCCACAACTTATACAGTTCTGTTTTGTAACACCTCCAGCTCGCTTCCCATAACCATATCCCCCCTCCTCCCCCTGTTACTTATGACAGCCGAGAGATGCAAAGCAAAGGAAGAAAATCTTGAAGGGTGACAAGGAGTTTCTTCTAAAGGTAGCAAAACTTCCATTAGTTCATTAGAAAAAATCCTCATATTTATCTATAGTCAGAATAATTTCTTTGTCAACTGGTACTCCCAACATACTTATCTATCCTAATTCATTTTGCTGTTGATGCATTAAAAAAAGCCTCTTTCTTATCAAATATTATCATGCATAGCAGGAAAACACAGCTGCCAGTTCTTTAGCTACTGTTGGCCTTGATTCTCATTTGAGTTATTCCCAAGAACCAAGAATGGTAGTGTATCAGTGTAACATATGTGTGGATCCAAGCAGTGTCGCCTTTTGCAATTGTCAAGGGTTGTCCATGAATTTTTGCTGTGGCACCCAGTGTACCGTTAGCTGCTGAGCCCACGATGGCCAGTTTATGCCTTGATCTTTCAACTTTAATTTTCAGATCTTGAGACTTCGTGATCTTCTCCAATTCTTTGTCTTCTATTCTACTATTCTACTACTAATTGCCACATCCATTATCTACACCTTTCAACCACAGTTGAATCCGGTGTGTTATGTACTCAGTTTCTATTTGGAAATCGCACAATATTTTAATAGTAATATTATTATTTATAATGTACCTTGATTTTCTAGTGTTCACTTACAATTTAGGGTAACTAACGGTACACTGGGTGCCACAGCAAAAATTCATGGACAACCCTTGACAAGTGCTAGTCGTTTCTGGCTCTAGGGGGCGGTGTTCATCTCCGTTACAAAGCTGAAGAGCCAGTGCTGTCCGAAGACGTCTCCGTGGTCATGTGGCCGGCATGATTAAACGCTGAAGATGCATGGAATGCTGTTATCTTCCCACCAAAGTGGTCCCTATTTTTCTACTTGCATTTTTTTACATCTTTCGAACTACTAGGTTGTCAGAAGCTGGAACGAAGTAATGGGAGCTCACTCTGCTATGCAGTGCTAGGGATTCGAACTGCCGAACTGCCGATCTTTCCGATTGACAAGCTCAGCGTCTTAGCCACTGAGCCACCGCGTCCCTCTTAGGATAACTAGCAACAATTTTAACGAATACCAGAGTCATTTCGAAAATGACAACGGACTAGTGTTATATAGCAAACACAGACAGATGGAACACAAAGTAAAACATCATATAAGAACTATGTCTACATGGAACGAACCACACCATAAATAAAGATATAGTCACATTTGGTAAAAGAACATGAAGAAAGGGAGCAGGGAATTCCACAGGTATGGTACAGAAGACCTTTTCTTTTGTCCCGTTCAACTGTAGGTCTACCAGAGCTGGATGTGAGATGCCTTTTCTTCTTCTGGGTCTCCACCCAAGCTTGGATAAAGCCAGGTTTCTCCATTAGAATAGCAATAGCCCTTAGACTTATATACCGCTTCTCAGTGCTTTACAGCCCTCTCTAAGCAGTTTACAGAGTCAGCATATTGCCTCCAAACAATCTGGGTCCTCATTTTACCCTCCTCAAAAGGATGGAAGGCTGAGTCAACCTTGAGCTGGTGAGAATCGAACCTCTGGCAGTCAGCAGAGTCATACTGCAATACTGCATTCTAACCACTGCACCACCACAGCTCAGCAGGCAGATCTCAGAAAAGGTTCTTAAACAACTTTTTGGGTTATCCCTTTAAAACACTCTGGTTGGTTCAAAAAAACCAATCTGTTAATTGCTGGAATCTTCTTCAAAGCCACTGTAGCCCTCTGGATTCATTGCAATTTCAAAAAGTCTTCGGACACATCCCCAGGAAGGATTCACCAAAATCACCGTTGTGTATTCAACGGAGTTGTTACATCATAACACGTGTGGGGTTTGTAGGGGGATGATGAAATGCCCGGAATCTAAGGCATTCCACCATATATTTGAGCCACTTCTCTTCTGAATGTGTTTATCCTGTTGTGGCAAGAGGTTTAAGAACAGAATAATTCTCATTTTGCCCAGGGCTTAGTTGATCTGCAAGGATCAATAAGACCACTAGATGGCAGGAAAGAGACACCCCCCTAAAAACTCTTTTGTTGCTCTCTAGGGGTCCTTTGCACCTCAAATCTTCATCCACCCAACTCTGTAATAGTCTGTGAGGATAACCTTGGGAGACAGGAGGGGAAACAGCAGCCTAAGTAAGTTAGACAAAAGATATCTTGTGCTAGTTATTTCCAGCTCTAGGGGGCGGTGCTCATCTCCGTTACAAAGCTGAAGAACCAGAGCTGTCCGAAGACGTCTCCGTGGTCATGTGGCTGGCAACACCCGAAGACGCATGGAGCGCTGTTACCTTCCACCAAAGGTGGTCCCTATTTTTCTACTTGCCTTTTTTACATGCTTTCAAACTGTTAGATTGGCAGAAGCTGGGACAAGTAACGGGAGCTCACTCCATTACGCGGCGCTAGGGATTCGAACTGCCGAACTGCCGACCTTTCTGATCGACAAGCTCAGCGTCTTAGCCACTGAGCCACCACGTCCCTTATCATTCAAAGTTACAACGGCACTAAAAAAAGTGATTTATGACTGTTTTTCACACTTTCATCCGATGCAGCATCCCCATGGTCATGTGATCAAAATTCAGGCGCCTGACACTGGTTCATATTTATGATGGTTACAGTGTCCTGGGGTCAGGCGATCGCCTTTTGCATCCATGAGGAAGCCAGACTTGCTCAATAACCATGTTACTAACTTAAGAACCGCAGGGATCCAACTGTGAAAAGAAAGGTAGTGTTAAACGGGGCAAAACTCATTTAACAACTGTCTCGCTTAGCAACGTAAATTTTGGGCTCCGTTGTGGTTGTTTTAAGTTGAGAACTACCTGGACCTCAAAGTCGTGAGCCTTACCCCTTTTGCTTCTCCTCCCAAGCAGCATTCACCAGTGGTGGGTTTTAAAACATTATCCTACTGGTTCGGTGTGAGCACGTGCTTGGGGTGCACATGTGCGCTTTGCACATGCACACACCAAACACGTGCTTTGTGCGTGTGCAGTGTTTGCAACTCATCTTCTGCTGCAAGCCTGTGTGTAAAACAGCCGACGCGCGGCAATCCGATGTGCCGCGCGCAGCAGCTGAGCTTGAAAATAAAGGTAAAAATAGAGCCAGGGTGGTGGAAGGGCCCAGCAGCTGATCACCAGAGCAAACTGGTTCGCTCACAGATGATCTTTGGAGCTACCTGTTCAGTCGAACTGGGCCGAACTGGTAGAATTCCACCACTGGCATTCGCCACTTTCAGGTTTCTCCCCCATGAGTCCTTTGATGAGTGGCGAGTTGCATCTTCAGGCGAAAGCTCTTCCCACAGTCCAGGCATGCATACGGCTTCTCCTCGGTGTGGACCTTCTGGTGGGAAAGAAGGTATTTGCCGCTGGTGAAGCATTTCCCACATTCGAGGCATTTATAGGGTTTCTCTCCCGTGTGGATCCTTTCGTGAGTGATGAGATACACCTTCTGGCCGAAACTCTTCCCGCACTTCAAGCACGTGTACGGTTTCTCCCCGGTGTGGATTCTTTGATGGGAAATGAGATTCTTGCTACTGCTGAAGCTCTTCCTGCACTCCAGGCATCCGTATGGCTTCTCTCCGGTGTGGAGCTGTTGATGGTGGGTGAGGCTTGCCCCATGGCTGAACCTCTTCCCGCACTCCAGGCATTCGTAGGGTTTCTCCCCGGTGTGACTGATCTGGTGGGAGTTGAGGTTCGACTGCTGAGCGAAGGCCTTCCCGCAGGTCGGGCATTGGTATGGCTTCTCGCCCGTGTGGATCCGGAGATGGGAAGTGAGGCTGGCACTCTGGCTGAAGCCCTTCCCGCACTCCTTGCATTTGTACGGCTTCTCGCCCGTGTGGATCTTTTTATGGGAGCTGAGGTATTTGACATCGCTGAAGCATTTTCCACATTTGAAACATTCGTAGGGTTTCTCGCCTGTGTGTGTTCGGTGGTGGGAAATCAGGATATCTCTCCTCTTGAAGCTCTTGCCGCATACCTGGCACCGGAATGGTTTTTCCCCCGTGTGGGATCCCATGTGGAGATAAAGGGAGGATTTGCAACTAGAGATCTTCCCACACACCAGACACTCATTTTCTCCCATTGCTTTCTCTATTCGCCCTTCACAGGCCTCACTGTTCAATGCAGAGTTTGTTATTTTCTTTTTTCTCTCTACTTCGCTTCCGATTCCTTCAAAAAATAAATCACTTGGCCCTTCTATGGACCCATTCTGCTGTCCCTCAGCCTCTGGGGAAAAAAAAAAAGAATTCATATTAAGAAGTAAAAATCAAAGAATGTGCAGAAAAGAGAATGACAAGGAATCAAAGATGAGAGAGATTTTGACATGTACGAAAGTTTTTTTTTAAGCAAATACTCAAATCAGGGACTGTGCAGTTCACAAAAACAAACTCCGTTGGTCATTTAAAAGTTTTTTTAGACTTAGTATAACTTTATTGTCGCTTTGAATGTACACAAATCGGTATACATCAAAAATACATTTAAAAACTTTAGAAGGATCAATTAGTTGAAAGGTCAAAATCTCTAAAACAGCTACATCAACTTACATCCATTTGTTCAACAACTATTCGGAGTTAAGATGACACTGAAAAAATGCGATTTATGACCGGTCCTAACACTTATTACTGTCATAGCATCTCCACAGTCAGAATTGACTCCCAGCAAATAGAGACTGGTTCTAGCAAATAATAAAACCTCAAGTGTCCCTGTTACCTTGTTTTCCCCAAAATAAGACCCTGTCTTATATTTTTTTGCCACCAAAAAAGGCACCAGGTCTTATTTTCGGTCTTATTGTCATCCACTGATTAACTTAACTTGCACATGTCGGCCCTGGCCTCCTTTTCACTGTCAGAGGCCTTCAGGAATTTCTTCTTCTGCGGCCTGCAAGGCTTTCCTGAAGGCCTCTGCAGTCGATAACAGAATTCCGGATTGATCCGGAGCTCTGTTATCAACCTTCAGGAAAGTCTTGCCAGCCTTGCCTGCTACAGAAAAAATGGGTCAGCAAGGCAGGTGTGAAGCCTGGCTACAACTGTCCAAAGGTAAGTAGTAGGGCAGCTCCACCCCCCCCCATCCTCACCCCAGCTTAATTTTTACCTGTCCACTCTGGAGTGGGTGTGAACTTAATTAGGGCTTATTTTGGGCGCACGTGTAAAAATCGATCTAGGACTTACTTTCAGGGTAGGCTGTATTTTCGGGGAAACAGAGTATTTATTTCTTGAGTTTCTGCTCTGCCAAACTTTCACATTCATGGCAATTTACAATAATAAAATGGACCAGTATGTACTACCCAAGGATACGATGAATAAAACCATCATTTTTAATCTGTAGGTACCGTCAGCTAAGTGGTATTGACTGTTTGGGCCTGAAGGAGAGCCGTTTCTTTCTCCTCATCCTTTGGAAGATCATGATCCTGAGATCAGGCTGCTTTCTACCCTGTTGCCTTTTGTAAAGCTTTGAAGGATTGCTTCTCTGCCTGCGGGATGGAGAATGTTAAGATATCCTGCAAATTCAACCGCAGTTGTTCAAAGGCGTCTTTCTGGATGGATTGTCCTGAACTCAGAGAAGCATTGCTGACTGTTTAAAAAAAATAAACAGGATGGCTTTGACATGCTGGTCTTGAGAAACGAGCGTCAAAGGGGGGGAGGGAGGCTTACCGAGAGAAACCACGATCCCCTTAATCTCCTCCATCACTTCTTCATGCAAAGCTTTCTCCTCCAGATCCAGCAGCTCACACTTCTCCTCTGTAAAGCCGAGAGCCACCTTATCCAACGTCACCAGACCCTGAAAGGACAGAAATGTTTCCCTTGCACCCATCCCATGCCAGGCTTTTCCTACTGGGCAAAATCTGGGTCAAGCTGTAAGTAAGCATTATTCTGTTGTGGCCCGCCGGTGGAGCTGGCGGCAGACTGGGACAGTGAGGAGGTTGGGGAGGAACATGGCCCAGTCCTGGAGTCTGGGGAAGGCTCTGACAAGTGTTCTGCATCAGAGGCAGAGATGGGGCCAGGGCCAGGGCCGTCCAACAGTTATTAGCTGCCTTTGGAGTCGGAGATCAGTGAGGCAAAAGAACAGCTGGAGCCTGTTCCCGATGTGCGCATGTGCAGAGCTGCCAGAAGAAGGGAACACCCAAGGAACAAGGATCGACTTGGGAGTAAAGGCACAGGTGGATGGTGAGTGGCCCCTCCCATAGGAAATAAAGAGGAGCAAAAGGGGAGTGGTGTTTGTGAGAGACAATTAGTTTATTTAATTAGGGTGAAGATTTGTTCTCGACTCCTTGCCAAGTATTTTGTGGTACAGACAGTGTCGCGCTTGGAAGCTATTGGCCTGGCAACTCTCCAAGCCTGATAAGGTCTGTGATTGTAAATCACTCTTGAAAGACTGTTTGCCAGGACTTTGCTGGATATGAATGCTAGGAATTCACATTAGCCTACTAAAAAGGGGACAAGGATTCTTGTGTAGCCTAAGTCAGAACATATTCGACTAAGCTCCCTTTGGCATATTCGGTGCCCTGCAGACAGGCTCCACTGATTAATTTTTCTAACTGTCAGGAAATTTCCTCCTTAGTTCTAAGTTGCTTCTCTCCTTGATTAGTTTCCACCCATTGTTTCTAGTTCTGCCCTCAGGTGCTTTGGAGAATAGCTTGACTCCCTCTTCTTTGTGGCAGCTCCTGAGATATTGGAAGACTGCTATCATATCTCCCCTAGTCCTTCTTTTCATTAAACTAGACATACTCAGTTCCTGCAACCGTTCTTCATATATTTTAGCCTCCAGTCCCCTAATCATTTTTGTTGCTCTTCTCTGCACTCTTTCCATCTTTTTTAACAGCTTGGTGACCAAAACTGGAGGCCGTATTCCAAGTGTGGCCTTACCCAAGCATTATAAAGTGGTATTAACACTTCACGTGATCTTGATTCTATCCCTCTGTTTATGCAGCCTAGAATTGTGCTGGCTTTTTTGGCACCTGCAGCCCACGTCTGGCTCATATTTAAATGGTTGTCCACTAGGACTCCGAGACCCCTCTCACAGTTACTACTATTGAGCCAGGTACCACATATACTGCGCCTGTGCAATCCATTTCTATAAAGGTGTATCAATCTACTCGGTAAAAACAAAGAGGCGTAAGGACAGATCATCCAAGAGAAAAAATCTCTCTAGCTATGTGGTGGCTCCCAATTGACACTGACTTGATCAACAACAACCCATCGTCCACAGGACCAGGGAAACCTGGGTTCAGGTCCACCCTCCACCCCCCTCGCCAGGTGACTGGCAACACTGAGCAAACTGCACGCCCGGCTAGCGATGGCCAAAGCAGGGACCGCCCAGCCCATGGTGCTGATGCGGGATGACCCAGAAGGCACGGCCAGGTTGCATTGGGCTGCTCTGCAAGCAGGTTGCTTACCAGATGCTCTTCGGAGAGGCGATCAGATAACAGATAACCAGAGTTGGAAGGGACCTTGTAAGTCATCTAGTCCAACCCCATGCCTAAGCAGGAGGCCCTACACCATTTCTGACGGATGGGAGTCAGAAATGGGAGTCAGAGATGGGATCAGAGGCTGCAGCAGCTGCTGCTGCTGCCTGCCAGAGTTTGCAAGCACAGGATGCAACCTGCACAGAGCACTGATGCTGCCCTCGGGCCTCCTGCATTTCTGCCAGAAGCAGGGCGGGCCTTCACTGGAAAGACTCAGTCCTCCATTTCACTCTGCCCCTATTTCCTTCCTCTCTAGGAATCCCTCTTTTATTCCTTAACCCCTCCATGACCGAAGAGCTCTAGGATGCGATGCCTTGTAACCTATGCATGTTTAAGCTCCGTCTCAAGATTTGGTGGCCTCAAGGAATTACAGAATAGCAGAGGTGGAAGGGACCTCGGAGGTCTTCTAGTCCAACCCCCTGCTCAAGCAGGAGATCCCATGCTATTCTATTAACTCCACTCCTCCACCCACAATAAAATTCTCTATGCCTCCAGGCTTGAAATTTTGGGCTTGGACAATCTGGAACTGCGCCACCTGCGGTCTGATTTGAGCATAGTACACAAAATTGTCTGCTACAACGTCTTGCCTGTCAACAACTCCTTCAGCTTCTATCACAATAATACACGAGCAAACAACCGATACAAAATCAAGGTAAACCGCTCCAAACTCGATTGCAGAAAATACGACTTCAGCAACAGTGGTCAATGCCTGGAATGCCCTACCTGACTCTGTTGTTACACCCTCAACCCCTTGCAGCTTCCACCTCAAACTGTCTACCGTGGACCTCACCCCATTCCTACGAGGTCCTTAAAGGAGGCGTGCATAAGCGCACTTGCATGCCTACCGTCCCTGTCTTATTGTCCCCATTTATCTGTATTTACTTCCTTTGTTCCTGTTTATGTTCCTACCTACACTTGCTTCCTTGTACATGTTTGATAAACAAATAGATAAAATAAATACATAAACTATTCCAGGCAAATGGCTGTTGAGTCTCTTCTTAAAAGCCTCCAGAGATGCAGCACCCACAACTTCTGGACTCTGGAGGCAAGCTTCCAGAGGCATTGGAGGCATTGCTTGATTGTTCTCACTGTCAGAAAATTTCTCCTTATACCTGGATCATATTACCATATATGGTGGATGTGTGTGGAAGCCAAAAGATACTGGACTAAAATTCATACATGGTTGGAAAAAAATGACAAAACAACATATAGGCTTGAAACCAGAGATATTTTTATTGGGTATTTAATCTGAAGGATATAGTAAAGAATTGATATATCTGATTATAAATGTATTAACAGCAGCTAGAATTGTATTTGCTAAAAACTGGAAAAGTGAAAAAAATTCTGATAGAAGAGGGGGTGATAAAGAAAATAATAGAATGTGCAGAAATGAGTAGATTGACATTGGCAATTAGAGAGCAAGAAAAAAAGGAATATTATAAAATATGGGATTTATTTTATCAATGGCTAGATAAGAAAATAGAGAAATGAAACATATTATATTTTAATTATAACATAATAGTAAAGATAACACAATGAAATAATATACTATAACTGATAACTATGGAAAGAATTATAATTTGCTTGAAAAAGATGAAGTAAATTTCTAATTAGTCTAATGATTTAACAATAAGATAACATGATATAGTTTTTTTTATAATATGAATTTTAATCTAAACTTTAGAGGGAAAGACTGTTGATATTATGCACAAGAGATATGTACCAACTGACACACTGTACAATTGAAAGAAGGTTTTATTTACTGCTTTATGTTTGTATTTGTTTATGTTTGTTGTCAAAATAAAAAAAATTCAAAAAAGAAAGAAAGAAAATTTCTCCTTTAATTCCAGGTTGCTTCTCTCCTGGATTAGTTTCCATCCATTGTTTCTTGTCTGGCCACTGGGGAAACGTAGGAATGTGGTGCCTCAGCTGCTAGTCAAAACATCTACCAGCTAGCATGTGAACCAAGGTCATGTCAATGTATACCTGTCTTACCCAAGCAGTGGCTGACCTGATTGGCCCATATGACCTAAAGCCAGGGGTCTCCAACCTTGGCAACTTTACAACTTGGGGACTTCAACTCCCAGAATTCCTCAGCTAGTGCATGCCAAGGTTGGAGACCCCTGACCTAAAGGACACAAGGAGGAGGGGAAATCTTATTCTTTTAATTATCCCTGAGCGTGGTACTATAGAGCTAGCTTCACCTTTCCAAATGCCAACATGATGTACTCAATAAAAGGATTCTTGAACTTGAGCAAACTTTTAGAGTCTTGACTGCATTGATCAGAAGAATGACACTTGATTCTATCCCTCTGTTAATGCAACCTGGGACTGCTCATATTTCTTTCCAGGTCATTTTTCTTACTCTCTACATCAATTTATCAAAATATTTTTTGGGGGAAAAATCATAATACAATTAGCAGACTAGTTAAATCTGGAGTGAATAGCAGGGTTGATATATGGGCTGGTAACTCCCAGAATTCCCCAGCCAGCCATGTTGAATGATTAACAGATTAACAGAGTTGGAAGGGAGCTTGTAGGTCATCTAGTCCAACCGCCCCCTGCCCAAGCAGGAGACCCTACACCATTTCTGACAAATGACAGTCCAGTCTCTTCTTGAAAGCTTCCAGTGATGAAGCTCCCACAACTTCCGAGGGCAACTTCTGTTCCATTGGTTGATTGTTCTCACTGTCAGAAAGTTTCTCCTTATTTCCAGCTGAAATCTCTCCTTGTTCAGTTTCCATCCATTATTCCTTGTCTGGCCTTTGGGTGCTTTGGGAAATAGCTTGACCCCTTCCTCTCTGTGGCAGCCCCTCAAATATTGGAACACTGCTATCATGTCTCCCCTGGTCCTTATAAAACTCACATTCTCCTGATGTTGAACCTGGTGCTTTAAGTAGAATATCAACCCAGCTTGTACTTATGATAGCACCTTAATAAAAAAAAAAACAGGCCTTATCTCTCAACCCCAGTTTCTTTATATCCCTTGATTTTCCATCCTGAGGGACTAAGAAACTTATGTGGAGTTTTTTTTTTAACACACTTGCCAATGTTTTTTTTTTAAAAGCATGACTTTAATATGGATGACATTGTCTGTGTTTTATTGAAATATGGGTCAGGGAAAGGGAAAGAGGAATTCACCAACTCATTCTTGTTAAAACAAACCATGAATTAAATGGGACATACCAACATACTTCTACATTTGGTGGAGGATATTAGCATTATCAGCTTTAAGGGGAGGGGGGTGTCCCAATGGAGCTTTTTCAAGAGGCAACTGGACTTCCTTTGTTTTTCCTTGGAGACGTTTTGCTTCTCCCAAGGAAGCTTCTTGGATGAGAATTGAAATGTCTTCAAAGAAAAACAAAGGAAATCCAGTTGCTTCCTGAAAAAAAGCACCTTTGAGACAACTATGACCTGGATGACTGAGAATCTCCACAGATCAGTGGTGGCTAAACTTTTTGGGCTCCTGTGCCAAAAACTGTGTGCGCACTTGCACGCTTGTGTGCCAGCACCCAGAAGGCAATGCGCCCCCCACTCCCGCTACACACGCGCGCATAATCCCCACCCACCCCTGCTGCCCCCTTACCTGCACTGCGCCTCACAGCTGATTTTCGGCTGGTTTGAGGCCTTTTTCAGCCTTTTCCCAGAGACCTGAGGAAGGCTTCTGCAGGCTGAAAACTAGGCCCGTTTTGTCACTTCCGATATTTTAGAAACGGGCCTAATTTTCATCCTGCAAAGCCTGCAGAACTCTTCCTCAAGCCTCAGGGAGGTCGAAAAAAGGCCTCAAACTGGCTGAAAATCAGCTGTGAGGCTCGCACATGCACAGTCAGGTAAGTTTGCCTGCAGCTCGCGTGCCAGCACAAATGGCGCTGCGTGCCACAGGTTCGCCATCACGGCCATAGATATTAAGGGGGGGTGGGATGGGAAATTTCTTGTTTTTCTCTTTTACAATTGGCTGGGAAGATTTCTTCATGCATTCAAATAAACTTTAAACCACATCCTAAGAGAGAAACCTTTTCTGTAAGCCATTAGGTGAGCTCATCTCTTTGTGCTGAGACAGAAATTCAAAAATGCTTTCATTTGTGTATTTCAGAATGATAGAAAGAACTATAGAATGACAGAAATACAGAAGAACAACAGAAGAGTAACAGATTAACAGAAGAAGAGAGTTGGAAGGGACCTTGGAGGTCTTCTAGTCCAATTCCCTGCTCAAGCAGGAAACCCTATGCCATTTCAGACAAATGGCTGCCCAATCTCTTCTTAAAAATCCTGGAGTTGCAGCACCCACAACTTCTTGAGGCCAGCAGTTCCACTGATTAAAAATTGCAAGCTGAGAAGAGAATTTTTCCGACATCCTATCCTCTGACCAGTTTCTCCTCAGTCTAAATTCTTACATGAGAAGTAACATTTGCCTTCTGATTAAAGTTCTTTCCAAAGTCCGTGGATCATTAGGATTTTTTCCCCACGTGATTTTTTTCATGTTTAATAAGGTCAGAACCACGAGCAAAACATTTTTCACACTTGGGGCATTTATAGGGTTTCTCTCCAGTGTGGATCTGGTAATGGGAAGTGAGGGAGCTGTTCTCGCTGAAACTTTTCCCACACTCCAAGCATTTATAGGGTTTCTCCCCCGTGTGAGTTCTCCGGTGTATACTCAGCTAGGTGTTACAAATATAACCCTTTCCACACTCCGAGCACTTGTAAGGTCTCTCTCCCGTGTGGTTTCGTCCATGCCTGATCAGGTCCGAACTGCAAACGAAGCGTTTCCCACACTCCGGGCACGCAAAGGGCCTCTCGCCGGTGTGAGCTCGTTGGTGCCTACTCAGTTGTGAATTCCAGCTGAAGCACTTCCCACAATCCGAGCACCTGTAGGGTTTTTCCCCCGTGTGAGTCCGTTGATGGATAGCAAGGTTTTCTTTCCGATTGAAGCATTTTTCGCACTCTGGACATTTATAGGGTCTCTCTCCACTGTGAGTTCTCTGATGGATGTTGAGTTGCCTGTTGCAAACAAAGCACTTCCCACACTCCAGGCATTTATAGGGCTTCTCTCCGGTGTGATTCCTTTCGTGGATCAGGAGCTCGGAGCTGCAGGCAAAGGATTTCCCGCAGGCCAGGCAGATATACGGCCTCTCTCCGGTGTGCAACATTTGATGTCTACTTAGCTGGGAATTCCATACAAAGCTTTTCCCGCATTCTGAGCATTGATAGGGTCTCTCCCCAGTGTGAGTGCGTTGATGGAGGGCCAGGTTTTCCTTCCGGTTGAAGCACTTTTCGCAATCCGGACATTTGTAGGGCCTCTCCCCAGTGTGAATGATGCGATGCCTGCTTAACAGAGCGCCCTCGGTAAAACACTTCCCGCATTCCAGGCAGTTATAAGGCCTCTCTCCCGTGTGAGTCCTTCGATGGATGCTCAGTTTGGTGTTCTGGAGGAAACATTTCCCACACTCGTCACATTGGTAGGGTTTCTCTCCCGTGTGTTGCCTTCTGTGTCTCCTCTGATCCGAACGGTAAAGGAAGCTTTTCCCACACTTGGGACACGTATAGGGCTTCTCCCCTGTGTGAGTCCTTTGGTGCCGGGCGAGGGCTGCGCTGGAGCTGAACGATTTCCCACACTCTGAGCATTCATAGGGTTTCTCCCTTGGTTGACTGTTTTTATGAATCACTAGGTTTCTCTTCCGGTGGAAGCCCTTTCCCCACTCTGAACATTGATGGGGTTTGTCTCCAGTCTCTGAGAGCTGATCTCCATCTGATTTTGCCCTCTGATTGGACCGCTTTCCAGAAATCCGACATTGTCTTCTTACAAGGGTTCTTTTTTGTATTGACCGATGGTCAATTTTGGCCTTCCTTTCATCACCTTGTGAAATAAAGATGGGGGAAAAAATGGTCACAGCTTAAGTCTGTAAATGAGCTTCCTTTCATTAAATAATCCACACTAGAGATTTAAGGTGGATGGAAGAATGGAAAACATTGAAGATGGGAAGTAGGGTGATCTTATCACACACGTTTCAGAGGTATTGACAGGAGACTAAATGATGAAGGTGTCAGGATTCTGGCAGTTACTCCAATTAAATCATGAGCCTTGAGCCACATTCCCAAAACTAAAAAAGATTTATTTGAAGGTAACATTCTATGTTACCGGCATTTACCTGGGCATAGCCAACTCTGAGATACATAATTCACTGTCACCCTTGATCCTGCTTCGCCCCCCCCCCCCAGGTATATCATCCAACGAAACACATCCATAGCCAAGAGTCATCAATCATGTTCTCCAATTAGTTTTTTGTATGGCAGAAGCTTCCGTCATCTAATCAGTGTTTGAAGAAAATATGAATGGAATGTACTTTGGATTCCACACTGCCACCTGTTCTTTGAACCCCATCCCCTTCTTTCTGTTGTCAACTATAAAATGTGTATACAAAATGTTTTATAAGTTGACAGAAGGATTATAAATACATGGTGGAGCAAATACCACAATGCTAACAATCTTAATTGTAATATATATATATTGTTACTATAATGATAGGAGTTGGATTAATGCTATTTTATACAAAATCCAAAGGAAGGAATATGGGAAATATTCCAAAAATCAACAAGAAGAGAAAAATTAAAATGACAAGAGATGATGGATAGAAATAGAATACCTACTAATATAAGATTTGTGTTATTAAGATTTAGAATCAAGGTAGAAATTAGAAAGGGGGGAAATATTATGCATATTCCTATGTAATATTTTAAAATCAGTATGTAAAAGAAAGGATTAGAAATTGAAAGATGAGTCTATAATGTATAATGTTATTATAATGATGTAAGGATGATCAATGCAACTAAGATTACTAAAATTGTCAATATTATTACTATTATTCGGCATCAAAGCTAAGGATACCCAGATTTCACACTGTTCATGTATTCAATACTTATATATATTTAAAAATAAAAAATATATGCAAAAAAGGAGAGTAAAATGCGAAGGGGCATTTGAAATGAGCAGGGTACAGGAGGACTGGCTTATGGGGAACTTGATTCAATTCCCAGCTCTGGGTATATCTCTGGGTAAGTCCTCAACTTACAACAGTTCACTTAGTGATCGTTGAAGTTGCAATGGCACATCCCCATAGTCACGTGATCAAATTTCAGACAACTGACTCGTATTTATGAGGGTTGCAATGTCATGGAATCAGGTGATTCCTTCTGTGACCAGAACAAGCAAAGTCAATGGAGAAGCCAGTTTAACAACTGTGTTACTAACTTAAAAATGTCTGATCTAGGATTCCCCAATAGCACGAAGCCGACTCCTCATTCCGATAAACCCCTTTTATTTAGTTTACAGTGAATTCCTCTCCAGCAAAGTCCTGGCCAACAGTCTTTCAAGATATTTCAGTATTACAGACCTTTATCAGGCTTGGAGAGTTGCCAGGCTGATATCTTTCAGAGACCACACTGTAGCAGATAATAATTGGCAAGAATGCAGGAACAGATCTTCACCCCAATGAACTAATTGTCTCCTGCAAAAGCCCACTCCCCTTTCGCTCCTCTTTTATTCCCTATGGGAGGGGCCGTTCACCGTCCACCTGTGGCTTTACTTCCAAGTCGGCTCTTGTTCCTTAGCTGTTCCCTTCTTCTGGCAGCTCTGTGCATGTGCACTTTGGGAACAGGCTCCAGCTGTTCTTCTGTCTCACCGATCTCCGACTCCGAAGGCAGCTGATAACTGTCAGACGGCCCTGGCCCCATCTCTGCCTCCAATGCAGAGCACTTGTCAGAGCCTTCCCCAGACTCTAGGACTGGTCCATGTTCCTCCCCAACCTCCTCACTGTTTGAATCTGCTGCCAGCTCCGCTGGCCACTGGCGGGCCACAACAAACAACTGCAGCGATTCTCTTAACAACTAGGGCAAGAAAGGTAATAAAATGGGGCAAAACTCACTTAACTACTGTCTTGCTTAGCTGCAGAAATTCTGGGCTCCATTGTGCCATACATCGAGGGCTACCTGTACCTGTCAGCTCATAACACATTTTGTATACACGTTTTATAGTTGACAACAGAAAGAAAGGGGGGGGGGAGTTTCAAAGAGCAGGCAACAGTGTGGAACCAAAAGTACATTCCATTCATATTTTCTTCAAAGACTGATTCGATGGCTGAATCTTCTGCCACGAAAAAAATCTAATTGGAGAGCATGATTGATGACTCTTGGCTATGGACGTTTTTCATTGGATGATACATCCAGAGGGGTAGGGGGGAAAAGCAGGATCAAGGGTGACAGTGTCTCAAAGTTGGCTACGCTCAGGTTAGTGCTGGACATAGAATGTTAACTTCAAATAAATCCTTTTTAGTTTTGGGAGTGTGGCTCAAGGCTCATGATTTAATTGGAGTAACTGCTAGAATCCTGACTGTACCCTTATAGGTTGTGTGAATGCAAACAAAGTGAATCAGACAAAGTTCGGCTGACCTCTGCCACTGAAATATTGCTAATTTAATACTGTGTTTCCTCAAAAATTAAGACCCTGTCTTACAATTTTTTTGCCACCAAAAAAGGCACGAGGTCTTATTTTCAAGGGATGTCATCCACTGATTAACCTCACTTGCACGTGTCACCCTTGGCCTCTGTTGAGGTAATTCCTCGTTAGGAGAATGAGTGCACACAGGGAGGCGTAGTGAGAGTGGTGAGGAATAATTCACAACCAGCACACAGATACACTGTATAATAAAATGTAGGTTTTTACTTCCAGTAAATGGTTAAGCAAAGTCCAACAAGCAGTCCAAGTCATTCATGGTTAAAGCAGTCAGTTTTCAGTCCAGGGATAATCCAAATAACAAAATCCAGTATCATAAACAGTTTAGTAACAGACTTACATCAAATCCAAGAAGAACTATGATCAGCAACAGTCAATAGGGAAATGCAGGAACAGTAACACTCTCAGCAACAACAGAACAGAACAACCCAGGTTTCTGGCTCCATCTTATGGCCGTTTGAGGAACCACACCCAATTACAATTTTAGCATTCCCTTAAAGAGACAGTATTAAAATGTCTATCCTGGTTTATGTATTTTCCAACCCAACTGTTAGGTGACTTACATTCCTAACAACCTCCTTTTCTCTGTCAGAGGCTTTCAGTAACTTCTTCTGCAGTTAGCTTTCCTGAAGGCCTCTGCAGCAGATAACAGAGCTCTGGATCGATCTGGTGCTTTGTAATCAACTACAAAGGCCTTCAGGAAAGCCTTGCCAGCCTTGCTGGCTGCAGAAGAAATGGTAGGGCTTATATTGGGCACACATGTAAAAAGCAAGCTAGGGCTTACTTTCAGGGTAGGTCGTATTTTGGGGGAAACAGGGTATTTAAACATATCTCTTAAAATGTGATTGGCATTTATTATAAAAGAAAGATGGATCCTCACCAAGAGAGGCCACAATCCCACCAATCAGCTCCATGACCTCCCTGTGCAGAGCTTTCTGGTCAGGATCTAGCAGCGCCCACTCCTCTTCAGAGAAATGCACATCCACCTCCTCCAAGGTTACACAACCCTGAAAGAAACAAATGGCACTGTTTAGACCAGGGCTCCCCAAACTTGGCAGCTTTAAGACTTGTGGACTTCAACTCCCAGAATTCCCCCTCTAGTCCT
>NW_020717077.1:42339-83074 GCF_900518725.1 Notechis scutatus | reverse complement strand
TCTCTCTCTCTCTCTCTCTCTCCCACCAATGTCAGCAAGCCACCGTCAGTCAAAATTCATATTAGTGGTCCCTGGGATTTAAAATTATGAGTTTGGTAGTCTCTGAGGTCCAAAAGGTTGGCGACCCCTGATCTAGGTCATGGTTGTCCCAAAAGTCCTTTTTTTTTTCAAGAGGCAACTGGACTTTCTGGTTTTTCTTTGAAGACGTTCTGACCAAGGCTTCCGAGACCATAATTATGCACATGCTTATTTTACAAATAAGTCTTGTTTTATTGCAACGCTAGGAATTATTTTCATTCCCAGCCGTTAATGAATCTCAAACAGTCCCTTGAGATAAGCACCCACCTTTTGTTCCTGTGAAGTGCTGCCAATAACAGAAGTGTCAAATGAACTAGAAAAAAACCCAACCAAGATACAAAAAGCTTCAAGAACGAGTCTGAACTGAATGAACGACTTTGCTTCCTGCAAAGGTTTTGTCATCTTTGCCTGTCCTTTATCCCTTATGGGAGGGGCAATCACCTCCCAGCCTTATTCCTGAGTCGCCCCTTTTGTTTCAGTTGCTCTCACCTTCTAGCAGCTCTGCGCACACTTGCACTCCCCTTGTTCCTCTGCCTCGCTGCTGCCAAACTCCGAAGGCTCCAGAGGCAACACCCCACTCCCAAATGGTCCTGGCCCCATCTCTGTAATGGACACAGGACCCTCATCTGAGTCTTCTCCAGACTCCCTGACTTATCCCCTTTCTTCCCCACTGTCTGATTCCACTGCCATCTCCACAGGCTGCCAGCAAACCACAGCATCCAAGAAGCTCTCCAGTTAGAATTTTGCGGGGCGGAAACTTCGGTTACCTAGTTACTATCTTTGAAAACTATGTACGGAATGCACTTTTGGTTTTGCAAGCTGCTGCATTGCTCCCCCCTCCCTGTCTGTTGGCAACTCTAAAAAAAACATAGAAATATTTTATGAGTTGACACAGAGGTCAATTTGTCATGGGACAAGAGTTACACTAAAATCAAAGAAATTATGGAATGGCATCATTAAAGAAAGGATGCCAAAGGAGGGGCAAAATGAAATGTGAATGACAAAATTAAATTTTTTTTTTTTAAAAGTCATTTTAAATAATTAAATTGAATCCTTCAATTGTCCTTCAGTGAGCTGTCCCGTGGTGATGTGGCCGTGGTGAGTCGTCTCGCGGCAAATTGGCCATGGTGAACGGACCATGGCGAATTGGCTGTGGTGAGTTGATGTCAGGGCTCTGGCAGTTACCCCAATTAAATCATGAGTCTCAAGCCAAACTACCAAAACTTCCAAATGATTTATTAGGAGTTAACATGTCCAGCACTGCCTGGGTGTAGCCAACTCTGAGACACATCCTTCATTGTCACCCTTGACCCTGGTTTTCCCCCACCCCCCTGCGTGTATTGTAATTCATATTCTCCAATGGGACACATCCATAGCCAAGAGTCATCAATCATACTCTCCAGTTAGAATTTTGTGGGGCAGAAACTTTGGTCACCTAGTTACTATCTTTGAAAACATGTATGGAATGCAGTTTCGGTTTGCAAGCTGCTGCACTGCTCCCCCTCCCTTTCTGTTGGCAACTCTAAAAAGACCATAGAAATATTTTATGAGTTGACCCCCTGCACTTACCTGCAACCAAAACGGGCCATGTGGGGATTCCTGGGAGGGGAGGGGTGCGATGTGCAGGGCCAGCCAAGAGTGGGATTTGGGGGTTCTCCAAACTCTGCAGAATCTTAGGTAGGGTCTCTCTCGAACCCCTGCGAACCCCAGCACCTCACCCCTGTAATTATTTCAATTTTCACAAGGAAGGAAAAAAATATCCCCCCTTCAATATAGAATAATTGCTCTTAAAACTGGGAATAGCCAGACAGGAGATCACTATCTTCTATTGATCACTAGAATCAATAGAATCAGTTCTCATTATATTTACTGTGGATTGGCCAGCTATATAGCAAGAGCACTTAGACTTATATACCACTTTACAACTCTCTCTAAGTGGTTTACAGAGCCAGCCTATTTCCCCCAAACAATTTGGGTGCTCATTTTACTGGCCTTGGAAGGATGGAAGGCTGAGTCAACCTTGAGCCTGGTGAGAGTCCTCCACTCTTTTGTTCGCAACAGAATACCTTATACCACCAGACTTGAAATTTTGGGCTTAGACAACTTAGAACTATGCCGCCTTCGGTTTGACCTAAGCATAGTGCATAAAATTATCTGCTACAAAGTCCTCCCTGTCAATGACTACTTCAGCTTCATCCCCAATAATACACGAGCATACAATAGATACAAATTTAAGGTAAACTGCTCCAAACTCGATTGCAGGAAATACGACTTCAGCAACAGAATGGTCAATGTCTGGAATGCACTACCTGACTCTGTGGTTTCTTCCCAAAAGCCCAAACACTTTAATCTTAGACTGTCTACTGTTGACTTCACCCCATTCCTAAGAGGTCTGTAAGGGGCATGCATAAGTGCACCAATGTGTCCTAATGTCACCTTTTATTTGTACCCATTTCATGTAGTCATAATCATGTTCTAATTATATCTATTATTCTAATACATGCTTGATAAATAAATAAATAAATAAATAAATAAATAAATAAATAAATAAAATAAAATAAAATAAAATAAATAAATAAATGAATGAATCGAACTGCCAAACTGCTGGCAGCCGGCAGTCAGCAGAAATGGCCTGCAGTACTGCATTCTAACTACTATGTCACTGCGGCTATATCAAAAAATATATATATAAAAGAAATAAAAGAAAAAAGGTAGGTGGTTGCAGTCATAAAAAGGACCAACCATCAATATAACACAGACTCTTGACTGATTTGACAACATAGCCGAAGTCCAGCACAGAGACCAACTACATCCAGAACAATGTGTGACTACTTACACACCTGCTACCACTCATTCTAGACACTGGTTTTGCACCAAGACAACTTCTTACAGAAGTTTGGAGTCCAAGTCCCCTGTCTCACTCAGCGGCTCATCTCCAAAGATTTGGAGCCTCATCTGTGACTTCTGGCCATTATCCAGATTATAGTGATTTAATTGTTGCCTTGGTGCTAATTCTCTAGAAACGTGTCAGAAGATTTGACACAAACATCTCAATAATAGGTTTTCACTTTGACTTCAGACAAAGACCTTTTGGTCTGGTGCATAAAGGGCATTGGAAATCTGTGGGTGCATAAATGGTGCTAGAGAGAAAGAAAAGGGCAGGCAAGGAGGTGTTTTTCCCTTCTAATGAGGTTCAGAAATGAAGCTTTGTCTGGGTTCTGTGTGAAATAAATAAACTTTCTCCCAACTCTTTTTCTCACTCTTTGTATAATTCACGTATGAGCTTGGAGGCTCCATCAGAAACACGTTATGTTGATGCTGTTTCTGCTGCTTCTTTTATGGGTTCAGGGGGTCGGAGGGCTGCTGAAAGCCAAATGCCCCCTGACTCTGGAGATGGATGAGGTGGCCCCAAAGAATCATTACAAGCCAGGGGAGCTTTCCATTGGTGGCATCATCTCTGAAAGTAAGGCTTTATTCCAAATAATAAGTTTTGAAAAATATCCTTCGACTCAGTTATCAGGGTAAGTCTATCTTCTAGCACTACATTAGAGCAACCTTGTTTTTGACTTATTTCAACAGTTCCACTGCATCATTTCTTCTTTTGAGATCTGTTCTAGCCCCCACAGATGATAAGCCTCCTTTGACATTTTCAGGCATTTTCTTGAAAATGTTCTTTTCTTCTTGGATTTGAAGAATGAACAGCCACTTTGGTTGACATAAACAGGGGATAGAGAGGAGAAAGTGGATACTTTCTTCTACACCTCTCTTACCCCATAAAGAAGACAACATGGACCCCAAAATAAAAGAATGCTATATTTTCCCCTTTCCCTTTTGTTCTGGTTTTTATGTTCATTGATAATATAAAAAAATCCCAGATCAGAATTTATTATTCAATTCCCTGGTCTAACATTCCTATTTTAAGCTGATTCTAATCTTATAATAATTGAAATGTGGATTAAGTCAAGCGGTGGGATTCAAATAATTTAACAGCTGAATCCCACCTCTGATTTTGATTCCTGTCAAAGATGTTTCACATCAACATTCAAATATATGTTGGAATCAATATTTTATTGGCTTTGCCGAGTATCACAGCTCCTCATTATCTGTGTGGATTTGGGTCTGAGTGTGCACTTCATGATTTTATATTTAATATCAAGTCAAACAATCCGAATATTAAATATTGGAAAACTTTACTAGAGAGAAAAATGTATATAAATGAACCTGAAATCTTAGTCCAATTCCAAGGATATTGACAACATCAAGAATGAGAAAGGTAATAATAAATAGATATACTTAAAATTGCATTGAATATCCTAAAATGAAATATATATTGAATGAATCCCAGAGTTTTATTAAAATATGTCAGATATCTAGGGAAATGCCTTAGCTTTCGTAGGAGAGATGGAACAATCCATCCACATATCTCATCAAATGCTCCACATATTTTCAGCAGTCAGACCCCTGATTTGTGCTATGAACTATAAAATCAGATATATTTTATTAATATAGTTTACAGTTTTTTCAATTATTTGTAGGTTACATTTTTCTGCATTGTTCTAATCAGAAGAATTTCTTGGCAGATTAGATGTATTTTGGTAAAAAGTATTTTGATCACTGTATGCTTAATACATTATCCTTGCAGGGAAATGAAATCAAAATACTGGAAGATGCTATCCTTCCTTTTTGCTATCCAGGAGATCAACCAGGATGCCTGTCTCTTACCCAACATCACTCTGGGCTACAATATCTATGACAATTATTTCAATGCAGAAAAGACTTCTGATGCTTTGCTGGACTTGCTCTCAGACGGGGAGGCCAATGTCCCCAACTACAGTTGTGGGAAGCAGAGAAACACAGTGGCTGTTGTGGAAGAGGCTGAGACTGGCTTCTCCATCCAGATATCATCCGTGTTGGGCACCTACAAAATGCCACAGGTGAGTCTTTGTTGGGAAAACCAGTTACAATGAATGAGAGGTCCTTCCTTGTTTATGAAGATCAGGATTTTATTATGGAAATGAGAAGCCTTAAGGAGGATGGCTCTGATGATCCAAAAAGAGAGAAGGAGTAAAGTAAACATATCTGCTCTGATGTGTTTGTTGTGGTCACAGTCCAGATTTGGGAATCTTTTCTGGGCTGAAAATTCTGTCAAGGAGTAAATGAGGAGGGAAGCAAAGCATAAAGTCATGACTGAGAAACAGGTCTTCATGGCAAAGAGTGCACTTAATCCTTCAGTAGGGACAGTGACTTACACCTTACATTTTGGCTCTCATGGATCTCAGATCAAGTACCCACTTTTCCTTCCTTTTTCAGATTAATTACAATTTTGTTTCCCAAATTCTGACGGATAAAACTGGGTTTCCTTTTTTCTATCCAATGCTCCCTGCTGAAGGATTCCAGTATTCAGGGATGGTCAACCTGCTCCTCCATTTCAGGTGGACTTTGGTTGGGTTGCTTGCTCCAGACAGTGACCAGGGACAGAAATTCATGAAAACGTTGACTTCCATGCTGGAAAGGAATGGCATTTGTCCAATTATATCACAGGCCTTTTCACCAAGTCTTAAAAATATTTTCACAGTTTTCATGAGTATCACCACTGGAACAAAGTGAATGTGTCTCTTTATGCTGCAGAGATTATAATTATAATGATTAGTGTGATTAGAGTGTTTAGTGCAAATGGTGTGATTACTGATTAGTTTAAAAGATCAAGATTTGTGTAATTTAATTGATTAGTAAAATTAGTGATTTAGTGAATTTAATTGAACAGTGTGATTAATGATTAGTGTAATTAATTGATTAGCAATTAGTGTAATTAATTGATTAGGCTGATTGTTGCTTAGCAAAATTATTTGACTAGAGAGATTATTGCAATTGATTGATTGGCGTGATATTGGCTATATTGATTGCCCAAAATTGTTTCATTAAGTAATTTTACCATCTTAACAAACCTACCATGCCAAGAAAAAAATCCAATGCCAAACCACAACCTAAAGAGAAAGTAATCCCCACCAATGAACCACAAGACTCTTGCACATGCCTTAAATGCTATAAAACTCTAAAGGATAATGAAAATTCCATCAAATGTTCTCTACGTAACAAATATGCTCATCATGACTGCTTGGGATTACCTGAGCAAATGATTCAATACCTAGAATCATCCAATGAGTTTCCATATCTCTGCAAATCATGCAGACCCAAACTGGATCTGTTTGAAAGAGTTGAAACCATAGAAACATGAATAACATCCCTTGACACCATAGTAGCATCCCTGGACGCTTTAAAAGAAAGATTATCCAACCTTGAAAAAAAAGACACAACACAAAAACCTGAACATCCAATAGCTACAAACCACATCTCTACCCCAAAACCACAACCCAACCCACAACCCAATCCACAAAACACATAAATCAGACAAATAATGATATTTCAATCCTCATCAGAGAAGCTGTTGAGCGCGAATGGAAACGTCCAAACGCCATCTTATGTGGTCTAGACTCTAGAGGACATCAATGACATTGATGACATCACAACTGTCCGAAACATCATCTGTGATTATCAAGCATCAACCATCACTCCTGATGAAATACTTGACATTTCCCGCATTGGCCGAGAGCTCAAAAACAGAGATGGCTCTGTGGCCCCACGCTTCTGCAGGGTCATTTGCAAAAATGAAACAAGCAAACGTAAATTCATTTATACTATAAACTCACTCGCCAAAACCAACACCAACCATAAGAACCTCCGTTGCCGCCCTGACCTAACCATACAGCAACGTGCCCGCTCCCGTGTACTCCGCACTGAACTCAAAAAACGTCTAGACAATGGAGAGAAGGACCTGTACATTGACTACCATGCTGACTGTATCAAAAGTAAACCACACAACCCGCAACTCAGCTTTAACCTTCAACCACAATCCTACTTCAACCAATCCACCATCACCCAAGACTAGGCACGCACGCCCCTAACTACCTCATTTCCAACTACAGCTGGCCTTAAATGCAAGCTACTCAATGCAAGAAGCCTTGTGAATAAAATACCTGAATTTCTCCTCTTACTAAATATGGCTAAATTCGACATCATATTTGTCTGTGAAACATGGCTCAACGCATCTCTCCCTGACTCCTTTACCACAGTAAGAGGCTATCATGTTTACCAATCAGATCATGAAATTCATAGAGGAGGTGGTGTTGCTATCTTCTATAAAAAGTCCTTATATCTAAAAAACATCCAAGTTACCCAGGAGCTTGCTCTTCCTGAGACCATCATCTGTGAACTATCCTTAAATATCACATTTTGATTCTTACTATGTTACAGAGCACCTGATTATGACATCAAACATGTAAACAAGCTAAATTCACTACTAACATGGGCAACATCCTGCCCACACGCTTTTATCTTTCTTGGTGACTTCAATCTACCTCATATTAACTGGACCCTAAACGAATGTACAACTGAACCCATACATGCAACCTTCTACAATGCTGTTACAAATCTGGGACTGGAACAACTAGTAACCAACAATACTAGACTTAACAACTGCCTCGATCTCATCTTCTGCAATAGTTTGAATTTAATTTACGGAATACAAACTAAAGAACCCTTTTCCAACAGTGACCACAATATGATTGACTTTTGTCTCAACATACGCCCACACAAAAATCATCACAATGACACAATCCCCAATTATAACTTCAAAAAAGGCAACTATGATCTTATAGACAACGATCTCTCATCCCTTGATTGGCAATCTCTATTCACTGGATGCAATACTGTTGAAGATCATTACAACATATTTTTACTTGCAGTCAAAAGAGTCATCAAACTATATGTACCAATAACAACTCCCCCCCCCAAAAAAAACAGATTATCCATAACAATAAGGAAACGTCAATCCAAAAAGAGATCACTCTGGCGGAAAAACAAATCTGGTCACATTGCCAACTTCAAAAACCGATACAAAAATTTATACCACCAGATAAAGATTGAATGCACCAATTATCACATTAAACAAGAGGAAAACCTTCTACGCACCAATTCCACCGGCGCTTTTTACAGTTTTGTAAACAACAAAGTAAAAGACTCAAGGTCCATCCCACCCCTGATAGGACCTAATGGTAAAGACTGCAACGATGACACCATTAAAGCAATGGATCATGCCCAGTATTTCGTAGCCGAACCACAGAAAACTACAATGATCTAATACATATCGATTTTACAGAAGACAATGTTGAAAAAGCACTACACAATCTAAAACCATCTCTATCTATTGGACCGGATGGAATATGTACCTACTTCTTAAAAAGGCTATCTACTGCCATAGCAGAACCTCTAAGCATAATCTTTGAAAAATCTTTCAGGACCAGCTCCTTGCCTAACCTATGGTCACAAGCCACGGTCATCCCCATCTTCAAAAAGGGAAACCCAGCCTAGTTGAAAATTACAGACCAATCTTCTTATGCTGTGTCACCTGTAAAGTCATGGAATCAATTATTAACCAATCCATTATCCTCCACTTAGAGACAAACAACCTACTCTCCAATAAACAATTTGGTTTCAGAAAAAAACTATCCTGTAAACAAATGGCAACTTCAAATCTCAACAAATAAATGCTCTGTCTTACATATTGGCAAAAAATATCAGAAAATAAAATACAAGCTGAATAGTCAAGACCTTGTTGTTGATCCAAGCTCTGTAAAGGACCTTGGTGTACTCATTTCTAATGATCTAAGTGCTAGAGCCCACTGTAACTACATAGCCAAAAAGGCATTAAGAGTTGTTAACCTAATCCTACGTAGCTTTTTCTCTGGTAATATCACACTACTAACTAGAGCATACAAAACATTTGCTAGACCAATACTCGAATACAGCTCATCAGTCTGGAACCCACATTACGTATCTGATATTAGCACAGTTGAGAAAGTCCAGAAATATTTCACAAGAAGAGTTCTCCACTCCTCTACTCGTTGCAGAATACCTTATGCCACCATATGCTATCCTTCCTTTTTGCTATCCAGGAGATCAACCAGGATTCCTGTCTCTTACCCAACATCACTCTGGGCTACAATATCTATGAAAATTATTTCAATGTAGAAAAGACTTCTGATGCTTTGCTGGATCTGCTTTCAGACGGGGAGGCCAATGTTCCCAACTACAGTTGTGGGAGGCAGAGAAACACAGTGGCTGTTCTGGAAGGGGCTGAGACTGGCTTCTCCATCCAGATATCATCCATGTTGGGCACCTACAAAATGCCATAGGTGAGTCTTTGCCGGGTAAACTAATTACAATTAATTAATTAATTTTTTTATTTTATTTTATTTTATTTTGTCAAGTGATTATACGATAGCAGGTTTAAGTATAAACATAGTTATGAATACATGAAAGGGATACATATAAGAAAAAAAACCAGTAGGACAGGGACGGTAGCACGTTGGTGCCCTTATGCATGCCCCCTACAGACCTCTTAGGAAAGGGGTGAGGTCAATAGTAGAAAGTCTAAGGTTAAAGTTTTTGGGGTTTGGGGAAGAAACCACAGAGTCAGGTAGAGTATTCCAGACATTGACCACTCTGTTGCTGAAGTCATATTTCCTGCAATCAAGTTTGGTGCAGTTTTCCTTGAGTTTGTATCTATTGTGTGATCTTGTATTGTTATGGTTGAAGCTGAAGTATTCATTTGCAGGTAGGGCATTGCAATACATAATTTTATGTACTAAGATCGGACCGAAGGCAGCGTGGTTCTAGATTATCTAGGTCTAAAATTTCAAGTCTGGTGGAATAAGGTTTTCTGCAACGAGTAGAGGAGTGGAGAACTCTTCTTGTTAAATATTTCTATTTAAATAAATAAGACTTCTAAAAGATATATTTTAAAGGGAACTTTGTGACTAAACTTTAACCCCAGAAAGAGAAAGTGAAGAAGGAGAAGGTATTTATTTAAAAGAAACAGCTTGTTTGGATTGTTTGGTGATTTTGGAACTTCTGAGAATTATCTTTGATTAAAAGCACTTGGGTGGTTGTTTGGAAAAACTTTTTCTCTATACAATGGCATCACTTGTGGATGGATTGAAACTTGTATACCAAAAATATGAAAAAGAAAAGCAAGAAGGGAAGGATGTTCTTGGCACTCTTTTTCAATTTTTAGAAATGGCGGTTTGTACTTATGTAAAGCTGAATGAGCAACAGGATGACTGGGACAAAGAAGAAGCCATTTTTGATGAACAAGTGACTTTGGTCGGGGAAGGAAAGGAGAAAGAGAAAAAAGAAAAGAAGACTTTAAGACTTGGAAAAACAATCAAAAAAGAGAAGAATAAGGTGAAAAGGGGATATTATGTTAGAAAACAACAGAAAGGAGGAAAGCAGAATAAAAGGGAGGTGGAGAGACAAGGGGGTAAAGAGGACAAGGATAAGAATAAGCAAGGGAGAAAGGAAGGGATAAGAAGCCTTAATGGTGGGGAGCAAGATGCAAAGAAACAAAAGTTTTTTTTAGAGATAATGGGTAAATTTTATTGAAAAAGGGATTCTAGAAAGGTACATAAGATTGTATTTTTACATTTGTACTTAGATATAACCTTAGAAAATTGGAAATAATATGCAATTTAAAATGTGATAAAATATTTAGTATAATTTAGTGAAATTTTTGTTAAAAGGGGAGTACTTCAATGAAACAATGATTTAAGATATGTGATGTGGGGGAAAAATAATTTTGGAAAGCATAAGTGTTCCCATAAAGGCATGATATTTAACTGAAATGGGTAAAATGCTTAAGATATAAATGATTGTTAATATTAATGATTAGACTATGTTATCCTAGTGAAATTTCTTGTGAAATGAGAGATTTGAAGTAGGAGAAGGGGGAACATTTTAATGAAATAATGATTTATAATATGTGATGTGGGGGGGAATAACTATGGAAAATAGGTGCTCCCATAAAAGTATGTGATTTAACTGAAAAGTAATGTGCTAAATGTTTAAGATATAAATGAATATTAATATTAATGAATAGATTTGTATTGGTATTGATAATATTGTATAATTTTAGAATGTACCAGACAGAATCCCAATGTAAGCTATGTATTCTATATTAAGTATTATAAATATAGGGGAAAGAGATAAAGGCATCATACTCCAATTAGTGTACAGGAGAAGTTTTTTCCAAAGAAGAAAGATAAATGGATAGCTGGAAATAGAACAGACAAAGAATAATAAATATTATGATTCGAATTGAGAGGAGATAAATAAAATAAAATTAAGAAAATTTAAAAGAGAGGAGAAGCTATATAGAAAATTGAAAATGTTAATAAGATATGGAATGGTATGCAAAATGAATATGAATTTGAATTTGTGTCTGTACCAAGAGTTTTAACCCGGGACTAAGCAACTTTCAGAAAAGAGGTTTTTTTATGTTTCTACGTTTTGTGTTTCTGTGTGTTTATGTTTTGTATGTCTTTAAAATTAATAAAATTTGTAAAATAAAAAATAAGGATACAAGCAACAAGTTACAGTCATACAGTCATAAGCGGGAGGAGATGGGTGAAAGGAAGGATGGGAGGATTAATAGCAATACCATTGCAGACTTAGTACATAGTTTGACAGTGTTGAAGAAATTATTTGTTTGGCAGAGTGTTGGCGTTTGGGAAAAAACTGTTCTTGTATCTAGTTGTTGTTCTGGTGTGCAGTGCTCTATAGCATCGTTTTGAGGGTAGGAGTTGAAACAGTTTATTTCCGGGATGCGAGGGGTCTGTAAATATTTTTAGCCTCTTTTTGACTCGTGCAGTATACAGGTCCTTGATGGAAGGCAGGTTGGAAGCAATTCTTTTTTCTGCAGTTCTAATTACTCTCTGAAGTCTGTGTCTGTTTTGTTGGGTTGCAGAACAAAACCAGACAGTTATAGTGGTGCAGATGACAGATTCAATAATTCCTCTGTAGAACTGGATCAGGAAGCAGCTCCTTGGGCAGTTAGAGCTTTCTGAGTTGGTGCAGAAAGAACATTCTTTCTTGTGCTTTTTTGATGATGTTTTTGATATTAGGTGTCCATTTTAGGTCTTGTGATATGATAGGACATAGACATTTGAAGATCTCTACTGTTGATACTGTGTTGTCTAGTATTGTAAGAGGTGGTAGTCCTAAAATCTACCACCATTTCTACGGTTTTGAGTGTGTTCAGTTCCAGATTGTTCCAGTCACATCATGAGGCAAGTTGTTCACCCTCTTGTCTGTATGCAGATTTGTCATTGTCTTGAATGAGACCAATCAGAGTTGTATCATCTGCAAACATCAGTATTTTAACAGACGGATCATTTGAGGTGCAGGCATTGGTATATAGGGAGAAGAGAAGTGGAGAAAGCACACAGCCCTGGGGAGGGGTGCTGTGCTAATTGTACAGGTATCAGATGTGACTTTGCCTAGCTTCACTGGCTGCTTCCTGTGTGTTAGGAAGCTTATGACCCACTTACAAGTGTGTTCAGGTACAGCTAGCTGGTTTAATTTAGTTAGAAGAATGTCTGGAATAATGGTATTGAATTCTGAACTAAGGATGATGGCTCTGATGATCCAAAAGGAGGGAAGGAGTAAAGTAAACATATCTGCTCTCATTGTGGTCATAGTCCAGATTTGGGAATCTTTTCTGGGCTAAAAACTTTGTCAAGGAGTAAATGAGGAGGGAAGCAAAGCATAAAGTCATGACTGAGAAATAGGTCTTCACTGCAAAGAGTGGACTTAACCTTCAATAGGGACAGTGACTTACACCTTACATTTTGGTCTCATGGATCTCACGTAAAGTACTCACTTTTCCTTCCTTTTCAGATTAATTACAATTTTGTTTCCCAAATTCTGACGGATAAAACTGGGTTTCCTTTCTTCTATCCAATGCTCCCTGCTGAAGGATTCCAGTATTCAGGGATGGTCAAGCTGCTCCTCCATTTCAGGTGGACTTTGGTTGGGTTGCTTGCTCCGGACAGTGACCAGGGGCAGAAATTCATAACAACATTGAGTTCCATGCTGAAAATAAATGGCATTTGTCCAATAATATCACAGGCTTTTTCACCCAATATTCAAAATATTTTCATAGATTTTATCAAGTATCACAACTGGAGCAAAGTGAATGTGTCTCTTTATGCTGCAGAGACTGGTACAATCAGCACAGGAATAATAATTCTGTATCAGTTACATAAAAGGATTATGAAATCTCCTGCAGGAAAAGTCCTAGTGACAACAGTACTCTGGGACTTAAGCACTTATTTGAAAGAGAGGGGAATTCTTTACCTAAACATCCATAGCATTTTTTCCTTTGTTTTGAAATCAGATCAAGTGATGAAGTATGGTGGGTATAGTCATTTTGATGCTTTCATGAGAAGCTTAGCAGAGAAATCCTTTCTGTGCTCCTACACCAAGAATGGCGTTTCTGTGAAAGTCTGGAGACGTTGCAGAGAGAGGGAAGAACTGCAGGCTTTGTCCCAGGAGGAGATGGATCCAATCTTGTGTCTGGACAACTACTTTATTTACAGCACCATCTGGGCTCTGGCACGGGCCTTACATGCAGCTGATTTGTCCAGATCCAGGAGGACAAAGATGAGAGGCAGTAAGAGCTTGGAAACTGCAAGGCTGAAGGCTTGGCAGGTATTTCTTTTCTGTTCCATGCATCTCTCCTGCCATCAAGAATCTCTTTTGTAATTGTAAGGTCTGGGTAGCTATTCTGAAAAACATAATTTATTCTCAATAAAGAAGTCAATTTGAACTTTCCATTACTCTTCCTTTTGTGTTCTTTTCATTCATTTCTTTGGAACATATTCTTCTCCTAAATCTTCTAAATTTTCAAACAGAATGTTCTAGAGGTTGGTGACATGATAGCCACCTTCCAATATCTCAGGGGTTGCCAAGCTATTCTCCAAAGTACCTGAGGGCAGGACAAGAAGCAATGGATGGAAACTGATAATGGTTGTGAAAGAGAATATTACAAGGTCTTCACTGTTTAGCCATCTTTTCCTCCATTCGATCCAATGTCATTTAATGTCCCTTTTCCCTTTGCTAGCAGGAATGGATTGGTCTGGAGAACAGGATCCTAATGTCAACTCATAAAGCATTCCTGGCTTGTTCTTTAGTTGCAACAGAAGGAGGTGGGAGAACTGACGGAGAAGCTCAGTTGATATGACCTGAAGCACATTCCATGCATACCTTTCTCCAGATTTTATCCCAGGTTGCTAGTGCAAGCTGGAGAGGCATGTTTTCTAAAGCTTGCGAAAGTGCTGATGTTTTGGGGAGATGGCACTCTCACAAGTAACATGGCTCTATGTCTTGGAAGGGTGAACGAGAGGGAATGTGCAGTAGAAATGTAACACCTTTGTGTAACAGAGCCAGAGGGGTAATGTGCCATGTCCCATTGTTTCTTCCATTCCAGCTTCATCCCTTCCTTGGAAACTCTGAATTTTATAATAAATCCATAGCTGGAGTGTCTCTCGATGAGAATGGAGTTCTGGCAGTGGACCTGGACATTGTCAACTGGCTGCTTCACAAAAGCACAGTTCACAGAATAATAATTGGAAGCCTAGAAAAACAAGGATCCCTGGATTTCAAGTTTATGTTGTATCCAAAGGATGTGGCAGAGATGGATAAGATGAACCAGGTGGGGGGAAAACATTTATTTCAGTCTTGGTAAATCTCTTACCAATTGGATTGCTTTCTTGGGTCAGAGAGTGGCTTTGAATGTTTCCCAGAGAGGCAACAAATTCTTTCATTAGAAATGAAGCTGTCTATGAGAAGTATATCTTTCACAATTTAAGAAAACAATTCATAATTTTCTCTGAAGGGATGTGCATTTAAAACAGGGTAGGTCTGAATTCCTTTCCCTAAAGGAGAAAAATCCATTTACCTTTAGCAATTCATCATCATCATAGTTTTAACAACCCCATCATCCCTTGTGGGGTGGAGTCTGGGCAACTGAATGGAGCTAGCAGAGTATTTACTGGCCGGATGCCCTTCTTGTCCCCAATGCAGAGTTTTTGTTCAGCAGATATATTCTCATTGTGTCCAGAGAGAGAAATATCTGCCTCTACCTAGGATCGAACTCATTTACAGCAATTGAATATGTAAATTTACAACCTAAACAAAAAAATGGAAGTAGACTAAAAATGAGGAAGGCAGAAGAAAAGGGAAGCAGCATGATTGTTGAGCTTTTTATATAGGTTTCCAATTTAGCAAAGCTAACTCTTGAAGTGGTGATCAACAACCTCTTTCTACTTTGCCTCTTTGTGGGAAAGAAATCATAAATAATTTTCTGGATGGCCTTCCTCCCTCTGCCCAGACTCTCCTTCCTTCCAGGTGTGTGGAAAACTGCCGTCCTGGATTCATGAAGGTGGAACAGGAAGGGAAGCTCATCTGTTGCTATGATTGTCTTCCTTGTGCAGAAGGAAGCATCTCCACCATGGAAGGTGGGTGACATTAGAGGAAAGGGACAATCTTTCTGTCAGGGTTTCAGCGATTGCCCTAATTAAATCATGAATCTCAAGCCAAGCTTCAAAAAAATTCAAAAGATTTATAAGGAGCAACATGTCACCATTAACCTAAATGAAGCCAACTCTGGCATACATAATTTACTTGTGACCGTGTTTCCCTCCTCCCCCCTGGGTATATCATAAATCAGATTCTCCAATGAAGCACGTTCATGGGCTGGGTGTCATTAATGACGTTCTCCAATGAAGGATTTTAGTGGGCAGAAGATCCGGTAGCCTAGCTACAATCTTTGTAGATAAGGGTGGAATGTACTTCTGGTTTTAAACTGCCGTTATGCTCCTTCAGATTCCCCCATCCCTTGTTTATGGCAACTCAAAAACAGTCATAGGAAGGTTTTATGAGTTGACACTTTCTAAAAAGATTGCTAAGTGAGAATAACAATTCCATCAAGGCTGACTTGATAACAACTAATACATCAACTGATTTATGCTTTTAATTTTTGCAGTTTCATTTTTTTATTATTGTTGGCTGCACTGAGTTACCTTGAGGTAAGATGGATGGCCTATAAATTTTATAAATAAATACATTAATAATAAATAAACAGAAGTCAAGGAATTAAAGGAACAGCTTGCCCTCGGAAATGGAACAGGTTGCCCTCGGAAATTGTGGGAGCACCATCACTTGAGATTTTCAAGAAGAGATTGGACTCCCATCTGTCAGAAATGGTGTAGGGTCTCCTGCTTGGGCAAGGGGTTGGACTAGATGACTTACAAATCACCTTCCAACTCTGATTATCTGTTATCTGTTAAATCAGAACAGACTCTCTTGAAAAGAAAGGTTACCTGGGGAACTCTACTTTTAACAGGAATCAGCACAAAAGTACTCTTTTAGCCCATTCCCAAAGTCAGAGTTTTAGGGTCTCTTGATAGGGAAATTGCGGATCATTTATCAGAGAAATATATGCCTTTCAGTAGAATTCGTTTTGGCAGGGATCAATGAGAGCATGAGGCCATTGCTTTGCTCACTCCGAGAAGCCAAATTAAAGTTCCTCAACTGCTTCCAACTAAGACAACACTTGAACCAAGAATTTTAGCATTTACAAAAGAATAAACTTTAAGGTAAATATTACTCTTGCCCTTTTTCAGATGCAGAAAAGTGCAACAGATGTTCAGAAGATCAATATGCAAACAATAATCGAGATCACTGTATCCCCAAGATTCAGACTTTCCTGTCCTATCAAGAAAAATTGGGCATTGCCTTGACTTCCATTGCCTTGTTCCTCTCTTTGATCACATGCTTTATCTTGGGAATCTTCATTAAATTCCAAGAAACTCCCATAGTCAAAGCCAACAATCGGGACCTCTCTTATATCCTTCTGGTTTGTCTCCTGTTTTCCTTCTTCACCCCCTTCTTGTTCATTGGTCAGCCAAGGAGAGTCACCTGCCTTCTATGACAAACGGCCTTCAGTATCGTCTTCTCTGCTGCCATTTCTTCTGTCTTGGCCAAAACCATCACAGTGGTGCTGGCCTTCTGGGCCACAAAACCAGGGAGTAATGTTCAGAGATGGCTGGGAAAAAGTTTGGCCAACTCCATTATCCTCTCTTGCAGTGGGTTCCAAGTTGTTCTCTGCAGCATCTGGTTAGCTGTTTCCCCTCCATCGCCTGAGTCTGACATGCATTCACAATCTGCAGAAATCATTCTACAGTGCCATGAAGGCTCTGTTGCCATGTTCTATGGTGCCCTTGGCTACATGGGCTTCCTGGCTGTCATCTGCTTCACAGTGGCTTTCCTGGCCAGGAATCTGCCTGGGTCTTTCAACGAAGCCAAGCTTATTACCTTCAGCCTGCTGGTCTTCTGCAGTGTCTGGATATCCTTCATGCCTACCTATCTGAGCACCAAAGGAAAATACATGGTGGCCGTGCAGGTCTTCTCCATCTTGGCCTCCAGTGCAGGACTTCTGGGCTGCATCTTCTTGCCCAAATGTTTCATTATTTTGCTAAGACCAGATCTGAATACAAAAGAACATGTGATGTCAAAATAAAATAGAAATTAAAATTTGGCACATCTTTCCCCAAATGTCAATTAATAATTTCAGAAATATTGTTTGCTACCTGTATGTTCCTAAAAATCAAACATATTTCTGTTTTGTTTTAGTTTTCCTGTTGAATACCCAATAGAAATAAAGTACTGCATTTCAATATATTCAGTCCTTTTTCTTTGTGCTTAAAATTGAGAAACTGTGCTGGGAGTCTTTTTCTTTCACTGTTTTAGTTGTCCTTTTAAATGCAGTTGTTGAATCTGCACAGTCAACTTGAATCTCTTGGCCTCTTCTTTTTTTCTCTGTCACGAAATACTCCGATAGGCAATTACTTGCTTTCATTGAAGTGTCTAGAACCACATCCCACCCTCTAGAACCGTGATGGCGAACCTATGACATGTGTGCCACACGTGGTACACAGAGCCATTTGTGCCGGCACATGAGCCGCAGGCAAAGTTACTTCACTGTGCATGTGCATGCCTCACAGCTGATCTTTTGGCTGCTTTGAGGCCTTTTTTGGCCTCCCAGAGCCTTGAAAAAAGCCTCTGCAGGCTTTTCAGGCTGAATAATAGGGCCGTTTTGTCACTTCCTGTAATACCGGAAGTGACGAAACGGGCCGATTATTCTTCCTGAAAATCCTGCAGAGGCTTTTTTCAAGTCTCTGGGAGGCCGAAAAAGGCCTCAAACCAACCAAAAAAAATCAGCTGTGAGGTGCAGTGAAGGTAAGGGGTGGCGTTGGCAGGGGGGGATTGTGTGCACATGTGCAGGGGGAGTGGGGGGGGGCGCATTGCCTTCTGGGTGCTGCCACACAAGCATGTGTGCAATTTTTGGCACAGGAGCCCAAAAAGGTTAGCCACCACTGATGTAGAACTTCATCAATTTAGTATACAACATAATATGTTGCCTAGTAGCTGAGATTCAGTGTCCTGTTTCCCTTGGATACTACCAGAATGACAATAGAGAGTAGTACAGAAACTGGCTCATAATCCAGGTGTTCTATTTGTGTTCTACAATCTTTCCATTTTTGACCAATTAATTTGGGCAGAGGTCATGGCTTTAATATATTCCAAAAAGTTTTTTAAATCTCTCCTATGACACTGGGATCTTATCCTAGATCTTGGCTAGGGCAAACATCCAGTGATTTTCAGCCCTAACTTTGGTCAATAAAGTCATGTAAATGAATGAATGAATAAAGCAACATTCTGATTAGAAATTCTGATAAGAATTTCTACCTAAACCAGATGGGATTATGAAGCTGAGCCAACATCTGACAAAATTCTCCTGGGCTTTCTTTAAATTTGGGGAAAGGTTAATTCCAATTCATCATATTTCCAGAGGTCCGTGGTAGCATGGAAAACTATTGGGAGATTTCTATTCAGGTTGGGTAATTTATCTTAATGCAGCAATTGAGGCATTTTATTTTTATTTAGTTTGTTCATTTCTTTAGCCACTAATCTCAAATTTGGGTGGCTTACAATCACAATATAAAGAATACCAAAATATTCCCTCAGACATATAAATATGGTTAAACAACGGGAAGCCATACAATAAAGTATAGAAAAGAGCAACCAGGATGATTGGAGACTAAAACATATGAAGAACGGTTACAGGAACTGGGCCTGGCTAGTCTAGTGAAGAGAAGGACCAGGGGAGACATGGTAGCAGTCTTCCAATACTTGAGGGGCTGCTACAGAGAGGAAGGGGTCAAGCTATTTTCAAAAGCACTCGAAGGCCAGACAAGGAATAATGGATGGAAACTGAACAAGGAGAGATTTAACCTGGAAATAAGTGAGAACAGTGAGAACAATCAACCCATGGAACAGCTTTGCCTTCAGAAGTTGTGGGAGCATCATCACTTGAGACTTCCAAGAAGATATTGGACTGCCATTTGTCAGAAATAGTGTACGGCTTCCTGCTTGGGCAGGGGGGTTGGACTAGATGACCTACAAAGTCCCTTCCAACTCTGATTATCTGTTATCTGTTTAACTCACCCATAGACCCAGACATGCACAAACAGTACAACTGTTTTATGGGCTCCCCACCACTCTCTGATCTTCAGGCCAAATTATAAAGCTGCAGGCTGTTCTGGAATGCCAGTGTAGCCTGATCTTGAGAGGAGAATGGTGTTTCTTATGGTGGCTGAAGCAGCAGAAAAAACCCTCCTCCTAAAAAAGTAAAGGTACAGGTTCCCCTTGCACATACATGCTAGTCGTTTCCAGCTCTAGGGGGTGGTGTTCATCTCTGTTACAAAGCTGAAGAGCCAGTGCTGTCTGAAAATGTCTCCATGATCATGTGGCCGGCATGACTAAACACCGAAGGAGCACAGAACGCTGTTATCTTCCCACCAAAGTGGTCCCTATTTTTCTACTTGCATTTTTACATGCTTTCGAAATGCTAGGTTGACAGAAGCTGGGACAAGTAATGGGAGCTCACTCTGTTATGCGGTGCTAGGGATTCGAACTGCCATACTGCCGACCTTTCTGATTGACAAGCTCAGCATCTTAGCCCCTGTGCCACTGGGTCACTCTGGAAACAGCAAAGGTCGTCACTCGTGTCAGGGGCACCTGTGGTGGCCTGAGTGGTCTGCCAGTGAAAACAGGCTCTCAAGCTCTGTTTTTGGCTGCAAAGGCATCCTGCAACCTCTGACAGCAAAAATGGAGCTCTGGAGGGCTGCACACAGCCCTTGCGAGGTCTGTTTTTGCTGGCAGAGGCACTGTGGGCCAGTCCATTGCTGTTTCCAGAGTGACCCTGTGGGCCAGATCTAAGCACCCCGCAGTCTGGAGTTTGACACCCCTGCTCTAGTGGATGCAAGCCACAACAAGCCTATTCTATAGAACCTGATGGAGGGGGGGTAGATGCCAATAGGGAGAAGTAGTCCCTCCAAAACCTGGCTCCCATGTCAGTTAGGGCTTTATAGATTATTAGCAACACCTTGAATTGGTCTTGGAAGCAAATTGGTAAACAATGCAGTTTGCAAAGCAGAGGTGTATTATGTGCAGATTTAGGGGCACATACAGTAGTTGTATTCTACCGGTTCAACACGGTTCAGTTGAACCGGTTGAACTCCGAGGATCATTGGTGAGTGAACTGGTTCACTCAGATGATCAGCTGCTGGGCCGTCTCACTCACCCTGGTTCTATACTCACCTTTATTTCCTGCTTTTCAACCTCAGCTGCTTCGCGAGGCACAGCTGATTGCCACGCATCAGTTGTTTCACACACAGGGCTTGCATCAGAAGGTGGGTTGCAAATGCTGCATGCACGCAAAGTGCATGCAAAGCGCGCACTCACACCAAACTGGTAGGATTTTTTTTTTAAAACCCACCATTGGGAGCATATAACTGTTTACTCTGCTGCACTTTGCAGCAGGAAAGGAAAAATCTTTTGAATTGTGGGGAAGATCAGTTTTAAGATGAATGGGCTGTTTGGTAGACAAATTGAGACCTAAGGAATGTGCCTTTGTAACTTGCAGGTGTCATGGCAAGATTTATAAGAACATTCCAATATATTTTAGGTTTTATTTTTCCCCATACAGATATTAGTGAATTTCTTATATAGTGATTTTGGAAGTATCTATGCCATTTCCCCACCCTCATACCATAGAAACAGAGGTGGTATTCAGCTGGTTCTGACCAGTTCTGGAGAACCGGTAGTGGAAATTTTGAGTAGTTTGGAGAACCGGCAAATACCACCTCTGACTGGAGATTTTACAGTATCCTTCCCCTGCCATGCCCACCAAGCCATGCCCATAGAACCGGTAGTAAAAATTTTTGAATCCCACCACTGCATAGAAAGGCATGCCATCCCAGTTGTAAGTCATGTCCTTCTAAATATAACGCTCTCTTCTGCCTTAGGGTTATCCATTCTTTTAACCATGTTATTACACAAGCTTGGTAATATAAGAGCCAATCTGGGAATCCAAATCCTCCATTTTCTTTGGATTCTTGCAGCATTTTCAATTTTATCCTTGCTTTTTTTCCCTTGCCATACAAATTTAAATGTTAATGTATTCAAGTCATTAACAAATTTCTTTTCAATTTTTATAGGTACAGTTTGGAACACAAAAAGGCTTAAAGTGATACTTATAAATTAAAAAATGTGCATTGGAGGAATTACTATCTGAAAATAATGAGATGGATTCCTACAGACAAAGGGTTGCACTCATATTTATACATTTTGGAAAAGAGAAGAAAATGATACAGTCATATGTATGCAGAGATAACAGATGATGTAAGCTTAGAAATTCATAATTAGGAAATCACAAATATTTTGCTAACTTTCTACTGTTACTGTCTTCAATAAAATATATATTATCTTATTAGGGAGAAACATGTCCATTATACTGCAACAGAAATTCTGATAAAGCTCCTTGAAAATCAGACATTGCAGATTTCTTTTCTTATGTGCCAAATAGCACATAGTCCTTCTTAAGAGCTGCGGTGGTGCTTAATGCAGTACTGCAGGCTACTTCTGCCTGCTGGCTGCCTGCAATTTGGCAGTTCAAATCTCACTGGCTCAAGGTTGACTCAGCCTTCCATTCTTCTGAGGTCAGTAAAATGAAGACCCAGATTGTTGGGGGCAATAGGCTGACTCTGTAAATTGCTTAGAGAGGGCTGTAAAGCATTGTGAAACAGTATATAATTCTAATTGCTCTTGCTATTCTATGTTTCTATTTTGCTAATTCAGTCCCACTCCTCTAAGGATTTGTTTTCCTCCCAGAGGAGAAATATTAAAATGTCAAAAGTTGCTTGTAAGAATTATTAATTGATATTTTGGAGCATATCTACCCAAAACTCACATTTCTATTTTATCTTGACATCACATATTCTTTTGTATTTAAATCTGGTCTTAGGAAAATAATGAAACATTTGGGGACAAAGATACAACCCAGAAGTCCTGCATTGGAGGCCAAGATGGAGAAGACCTGCACAGCCACCATGTACTTCCCTTTGGTGCTCAGGTAGGTGGGCACAAAGGACACCCAGACACTGCAGAAGATCAGCATGCTGAACGTAATAAGCTTGGCTTCATTGAAAGACCCAGGCAGATTCCTGGCCAGGAAAGCCACTGTGAAGCAGATGGCAGCCTGGAAGCCCATGTAGCCAAGGGCCCCATAAAACATGGCAACAGAGCCTTCATTGCACTGTAGAATAATTTCTGCAGATTGAGAATGCATGTCAGACTCAGAGAATGGAGGGAAAACAGCTAACCAGATGCTGCAGAGAACAGCTTGGAACCCACTGCAAGAGAGGATAATGGAGTTGGCCAAACTTTTTCCCAGCCATCTCTGAACATTATTCCCTGGTTTTGTGGCCCAGAAGGCCAGCACCACTGTGATGGTTTTGGCCAAGACAGAAGAAATGGCAGCAGAGAAGATGATGCTGAAGGCCGTTTGTCGTAGAAGGCAGGTGACTCTCCTTGGCTGACCAATGAACAAGAAGGGGGTGAAGAAGGAAAGCAGGAGACAAACCAGAAGGATATAAGAGAGGTCCCGATTGTTGGCTTTGACTATGGGAGTTTCTTGGAATTTAATGAAGATTCCCAAGATAAAGCATGTGATCAAAGAGAGGAACAAGGCAATGGAAGTCAAGGCAATGCCCAATTTTTCTTGATAGGACAGGAAAGTCTTAATCTTGGGGATACAGCGATTTCGGTTATTGTTTGGATGTTGATCTCCTGGACATTTGTTGCATTTTTCTACGTCTGAAAAAGAGCAAGAGTAATATTTACCTTAAAGCTTATTCTTTTGTAAATGCTAAAATTCTTGGTTCAAGTGTTATCTGAGTTGGAAGCTGTTGAGGAAGTTTAATTTAGCTTCTTGGAGTGAGCAAAGAAATGGTCTCATGGTCTCTATGATCTCTTCCAAAACTAATTCCACTGAAAGGAATCTATTCCTCTGGTTAAACTAGCTGCAATTTTCCTATAAAGAGACCCTAAAACTCTGACTTTGGGAATGGGCCAAAAGAGTACTTTTGTGCTGATTCCTGTTAAAAACAACAGGACTAGAAAGATAACTAGAAAGATTGTCCCTTTCCTCTAATGTCACCCACCTGCCATTGTGGAGATGCTTCCTTCTGCACAAGGAAGACAATCATAGCAGCAGATGAGCTTCCCTTCCAGTTCCACCTTCATGAATCCAGGACGACAGTTTTCCACACACCTGGAAGGAGGGAGAGTCTGGGCAGAGGGAGGAAGGCGATCCAGAAAATTATTTATAATTTATTTTCCACCAAGGGGCAAAGTAGAAAGAGATTGTTGATCTCCACTTCAAGAGTCAGCTTTGCTAAATTGGAAGCCTATATAAAAAACTCAACAATCATGCTGCTTCCCTTTTCTTCTGTCTTCCTCATTTTTGGTCTACTTCCATTTTTTGTTTAGGCTGTAAATTTACATATTCGATTGCTGTAAATGTGTTCAATCCTATGTAAAGGCAGATATTTGTTTGTCTGGTCACAATGAACAATGAACATATCTGCTGAACAAAACTCCACATTGGTGACAAGAAGGGCATCCGGCCAGTAAGCACACTGCTAGCTCCATTCAGTTGCCCAGACTCCACACCGCAAGGGATTGTGGAGTTGTTAAAAGAATGATGATGATGAATTGCTAAAGGTAAATGGATTTTTCTCCTTTAGGGAAATGAATTCAGACCTACCCTGCTTCAAATGCATGTCCCTTCAGAGAAAATTATGAATTGTTTTCTTAAATTGTTATGGATATATTTCTTACAGGCAGCCTCGTTTCTAATGAAAGAATTTGTTGCCTCTCTGTGAAATTGTAGACAACATGAGAATATATCTGCTGAACAAAAACTCTGCATTGGTGACAAGAAGGGCATCCGGCCGGTAAATACTCTGCTAGCTCCATTCAGTTGCCCAGACTCCACCCCACAAGGGATGATGGGGTTGTTAAAACTATGATGATGATGAATTGCTAAAGGTAAATGGATTTTTCTCCTTTAGGGAAAGGAATTCAGACCTACCCTGTTTTAAATGCACATCCCTTCAGAGAAAATTATGAATTGTTTTCTTAAATTGTGAAAGATATACTTCTCATAGACAGCTTCATTTCTAATGAAAGAATTTGTTGCCTCTCTGGGAAACATTCAAAGCCACTCTCTGACCCAAGAAAGCAATCCAATTGGTAAGAGATTTACCAAGACTGAAATAAAGGTTTTCCCCCCACCTGGTTCATCTTATCCATCTCTGCCACATCCTTTGGATACAACATAAACTTGAAATCCAGGGATCCTTGTTTTTCTAGGCTTCCAATTATTATTCTGTGAACTGTGCTTTTGTGAAGCAGCCAGTTGACAATGTCCAGGTCCACTGCCAGAACTCCATTCTCACCGAGAGACACTCCAGCTATGGATTTATTATAAAACTCAGAGTTTCCAAGGAAGGGATGAAGCTGGAATGGAAGAAACAATGGGACATGGCACACTACCCATCTGGTTCTGTTACACAAAGGTGGTACATTCCTACTGCACAATCCCTTTTGTTCATCCATACAAGACATAGAGCCATGTTAATTGTGAGAGTGCCTTCTGCCCAAAACATCAGCCCACCTTTCATGCCCTCAAAACAAGAATAAATTTACAAGTTTACCCATAATTCCCTCTTATGGGAACTTGGTGTCAGGGTTCCGATGGATGCCCTAATTAATTCAAGAGCCTTGAGCCAAGTTTCAAAAGAAATCCAATTATTTATTAGGAGCAACTTGTCAGCACTTTCCCAAGTGCAGTTGGTTCTGCCCCAGGTAATTTACTGCCCGCCTAAGACCCTGTTTTCCCCCTCCTCCCAGGGTGTGTCATAAATCACATTCTCAAACTGAGCACTTTTGTGGGCTATAGAAAACACATCTCTCCACCTTGCACTCTGGAGAAAGGAATCCGTGGAATGTGCTTCTGGTCAGAGCAACCAAGCTTCTCCATCAGTTCTCCCCCCTTTTGCCTATGGCAACTCAAGAGCAGGCCAGGAATGCTTTACGAGTTGACATTAGGATATCTGATGGATCCTGTTCTCTGGACCAATCCACTCCTGCTTGCAAAGGGAAAAGGGACATCAAATGATATTTGATCATTTGAAAAAGATGGCTAAACAGTGAAGATCTAGTAATATTCTCTTTCAAAACCATTGTCAGTTTCCATCCATTGCTTCTTGTCCTGTTCTCAGGTACTTTGGAGAATAGCTTGACTTTCTCTTCTCTGTGACAATCCCTGTGATATTGTAAGATGTCTATCATGTCTCCCACCCCTAGAACATTCTGTTTGAAAATTTAGAAGATTTAGGAGAAGAGTATGTTCCAAAGAAAGGGGAGAAATGAAGGGAACACAAAAGGAAGAGTAATGGAAAGTTCAAATTGATTTCTTTATTCAGAATAAATTATCTTTGTCAGAATAGCTGCCCAGCTCTTACAATTACAAAAGAGATTCGTGATGGCAGGAGAGATACATGGAAGAGAAAAGAAATACCTGCCAAGCCTTCAGCCTTGAAGTTTCCAAGCTGTTATTGTCTCTCATCTTTGTCCTCCTGGATCTGGACAAATCAGCTGCATGTAAGGCCCGTGCCAGAGCCCAGATGGTGCTGTAAATAAAATAGTTGTCCAGACACAGGATTGGATCCATCTCCTCCTGGGACAAAGCCTGCAGTTCTTCCCTCTCTCTGCAACGTCTCCAGACTTTCACGGAAAAGTCTTCCTTGGTGTAGGAGCACAGAAAGGATTTACCTGCTAAGCTTCTCATGAAAGCATCAAACTGATTATACCCACCATGCTTCATCACTTGATTTGACTTAAAAACAAAGGAAAAAATGCTATGGATGTTTAGGTAAAGAATTCCATTCTTTTTCAAATAAGTGCTTAAATCCCAGAGTACTGTTGTCACTAGGACTTTTCCTGCAGGAGATTTCATAATCCTTTTATGTAACAGATACAGAAGTGATATTCCTGTGGTGATTGTACCAGTCTCTGCAGCATAAAGAGACACGTTCACTTTGATCCAGTTGTGATACTCACGAAATTCTATAAAATTATCAAGACTTGGTGAAAAAGCCTGTGATATAATGGGGCAAATGCCATTTCTTTCCAGCATGGAAGTCAATGTTTTCATGAATTTCTGCCCCTGGTCACTGTCCGGAGCAAGCAACCCAACCAAAGTCCACCTGAAATGGAGGAGCAGCTTGACCATTCCTGAATACTGGAATCCTTCAGCAGGGAGCATTGGGTAGAAGAAAGGAAACCCAGTTTTATCCGTCAGAATTTGGGAAACAAAATTGTAATTAATCTGAAAAGGAAGGAAAAGTGGGTACTTTACCTGAGATCCATAAGACCAAAATGTAAGGTGTAAGTCACTGTCCCTATTGAAGATTAAGTCCACTCTTTGCAGTGAAGACCTATTTCTCAGTCATGACTTTATGCATTACTTCCCTCCTCATTTGCTCCTTGACAGAATTTTTAGCCCAGAAAAGGTTCCCCCATCTGGACCATGACCACAACGAGAGCAGATATGTTTACTTTACTCCTTCCCTCCTTTTGGATCATCAGATCCATCCTCCTTAAGGTTTTCTATTTCCATGATAAAATCCTGGTCTTCATAAACAAGTGATTGGCCATCTTCTAAAATAAAGCCAGGTCATGACACACACTTGAAAGTAAATCAGGAAGCTTGTAATTGGGAAGTCTGTCTGGCAAGAACAAAGACTGCTTATCCACAGGAAATATGCACGTGTAAAGTTTGTAGCCATTCTGGGTAGTTAGAAAGCTGATAGAAGTAAGGAAGAGGTAGGCAACTTGCAGACCTCAGCTAGAAGTTAGGAATAGAGATGGCTTGGAGCCAGTGGTGGGATTCAGCCAGTTCACACCACTTCGGGAGAACCAATTGTAAAGTTTCTGAGCAGTTTGGTGAACTTGTTGTTGGAATAAGTCATTAGGGCAGAGAACCAGTTGTTAAAGTATTTGAATCCCACCACTGCTTGAAGCAAATAAAATGTGTATTAGATAACTCCTGAGCAGTGGTGGTATTCAAATAAAGTTGCCACCAGTTCGGTGGGCGTGGCTTGGTGGCCGCGCTTTGCGCGCATGCACACATTTTGCGTGCACGCGTGTGCCAAACACACACTTTGCTCAGTCGCAGAAGCATTCTAACTTGCCTCCTGCAATCCTGCACGATGGTGGTCACTGCAGCAGCCGCTGTGTGGCGCTATTCTGTGCCGTGCAAAGCAGCTGCACTTTGAATTCTGGCCATAAAAGTGAGTATGGGAGCCCAGGTGGGTGGGTGGGCCAACCACAGAGCAGCGAAGAGAACCGGTTCAGTCTCCACTGATCATCGCTGCTACTGGCTCTCCAGAACCGTGCAGAACCGGTCGAATACCATCACTGCTCCTGAGGCATTCATTAGCCAAGGCTTAGGAATAGGGACAGCTGGAGACCAATAGAACAAATTGTAGAATTATTACTAAAATGTTTATTAGATTATATTTCTTATTAATCCTGCCTTTACCTTCCTTCTCTTTTAGTGAAAATGTATAAAACTTACTTAATCTTTTGTTCTTGGTTCTTGGCATTTTGGCCAGGAGCCCTTTTCCTTGGGGTACTCCAATAAAAAGCAATCAGAAAACCTGCAACCATTATCGGCTTCGCCACCAGGCTCAGACCCAAATTGGGGACAACACAAGGAAGGATCTCTCATTCATTGTAACTGGTTTTTCTAGCAAAGACTCACCTGTGGCATTTTGTAGGTGCCCAACATAGATGATATCTGGATGGAGAAGCCAGTCTCAGCCCCTTCAAGAACAGCCACTGTGTTTCTCTGCCTCCCACAACTGTAGTTGGGGACATTGGCCTCCCCGTCTGAAAGCAGGTCCAGCAAAGCATCAGAAGTCTTTTCTGGATGGAAATAATTTTCATAAATATTGTAGCCCAGGGTGATGTTGGGTAAGAGACTGGAATCCTGGTTGATCTCCTGGATAGCAAAAAGGAAGGATAGCATCTTCCAGTATTTTGATTGCATTACCCTGCAGGGATAATGTATTTAGCATACAGTAATCAAAATACTCTTTACCAAAATACATCTAATCTGCATCAGCCTAGAAATTACTCTGATTAGAGCAGTGCAGAAACAAATGTAACCTACAAGTAATTAAAAAATTGTAAACTATATTAACAAAATATATCTGATTATAGTTCATAGCACAAATCAGGGGTGTGACTGCTGAGAAGCTGTAAAGCATTTGATGAGATATGTGGATGGATTGTTCCATCTCTCTCAAGGAAGCTAAGGCATCTCCCAAGATATATGACATATTTTAATGAAACTCTGGGATTCATTCAATATGTTTTTGATTTTAGGATACTCGGTGCAATTTAAGTATAAGGGAATCTATTTATAATTAGCTTTCGCATTCTTGATGTTGTCAATATCCTTGGAATTGGTCTAAGATTTCTGATTCACTTATATATATTTTTCTCTCTAGTAATGTTTTCCAATATTTAATATTTGGATTGCTTGACTTTATAATAAATGTAAAATCATGAAGTGCACACTCAGACACAAATCCACACAGATAATGAGGAGCTGTGACACTCCGCAAAGCCAATAAAATATTGTTTCCTGCATACATTTGAATTTTGATGTGAAAAGTCTTTGACAGGAGTCTTAATCAGTGGTGGGATTCAGCCAGTTCGCACCACTTCAGCAGAACCAGTTGTTAACTTACTGAGCAGTTTGGTGAACTGGTTGTTGGAAGAAATCATTAGGGTAGAGAACCAGTTGTTAACTTATTTGAATCCCACCACTGGTCTTAATTTCAATTATTATAAGATTAAAGAACATCACCTTAAAATAGGAATGTACGACAAGGCAATTGAATAATAAATTCTGATCTGGGATTTTTTTAATATTATTGATGAATGTAAAAACCAGAAACAAAAGGGAGAGGGAAAAATATAGCATTCTTTTATTTTGGGGTCTGTGTTGTATTCTTTATGGGGTAAGGGAGGTGTACAAGGGAGTATCCACTTTCTCCTCTCTAGCCACAGTTTATGTCAACCAAAGTGGATGTTCATTCTTCAAATCCAAGAAGGAAAGAAAATTTTCAAGAAAACACCTGAAAATTTCAAAGAAGGCTTATCATCTGTGGGGGCTATAATAGACCAAAAGAAGAAATGGCACAGTGGAACTGTTGAAATAAGTCAGAAACAAGGTTGCTCTAATGTAGTGCTAGAAGATAGACTTACCCTGATAACTGAGTCAAAGGATATTTTTCAAAACTTATTATTCGGAAAAAACCCTGACTTTCAGAGATGATGCCACCAATGGAAAGCTCTCCCAGCTTGTAATGATTCCTTGGGGCCACCTCATCCATCTCCAGAGTCAGGGGGCATTTGGCTTTCAGCAGCCCTCCGACCCCCTGAACCCATAAAAGAAGCAGCAGAAACAGCATCAACATAACGTGTTTCTGATAGAGCCTCCACCTCATACGTGAATTATACAAAGAGTGAGAAAAAGAGTCAGGAGAAAGCTTTTTTATTTCACACAGAAACCGGACAAAGCTTCATTTCTGAACCTCATTAGAAGGGAAAAATACATCCCCAATTGCCCCTTTCTTTCTCTCTAGAATTATTTATGCACCCACAGATTTCCAGTGCCATGACACCAGTCCACAAGGCTTTTGTGTGAAATTAAAGTGGAAACCTGTTATTAAGGTATCTGTATCAAATCTTCTGACACATTTCTAGAGAATTAGCACCAAGACAACAATTGAATCACTATAATCTGGATAATGACCAATGGGGAGAGAAATTACAGATGAGGCTCCACACCTTTGGAGATGAGCCGCTGAGTGAGACAGGGAACCTGGACTCCAGATTTCTGTAAGAAGTTGTCTTGGTGCAAAACCAGCATCAAGAGGGGGTGTTGGCAGGTGTGTAAGTGTTGGAAGTTCAAACCCAGCCCTCCCCTAGTAAAATTAAATATTTTATGATATATTAAAAAGGCAGAATATTTCCCCTAAAAGAGAAGTCCAGACAAGGAATAATGGATGGAAACTGAACAAGGAGAGATTTAACCTGGAAATAAGGAGAAACTTTCTGACAGTGAGAGCAATCAACCAATGGAACAGCTTGCCCTTGGAAGTTGTGGGAGTGCCATCAGTTGAGATTTTCAATAAGAGATTGGACTGCCATTTGTCAGAAATGGTGTAGGGTCTCCCCTTGGGCAGGGGGTTGGACTAGATGACCTACAAAGTCCCTTCCAACTCTGATTATCTGTTATCTGTTAAGTAGAAACTCAGAGAGGCAGAAACTCAACTCCATCCCACCTTTGTTAATGGGCCATTAAGGCCTGGGCCAGTCTATTCTACGTAACAAAGATCTAACTTCTTCAGGCAGAATCATTTAATTGCTCTTCATTGCACCACCCACTAAGTTTCAACCAAATGTAGCACCCAAGACAACTTAAAAGTTAGCTATGATCTCTGACAACAACCAATCAGAATACACTTCCTGTGCTCCAGGAAGTTCAAAGCCCAGAGAGGGTATAAAACCCAGGGACTCATAGCATCTCTTCCCTTTTTCTTCACCCAAGAGCTCCAAGGCATGTGGTCCTGTCCACCATTAAACCATCTTTCCAAACAGCCTCCATGTTTCCAGTGTCTTTTTCCCCACTTGGAACTTAACCCAGATGGACATTTCTTCCAACATAAGTAATCACACATTGTTCTGGATAAAGTTGGTCTCTATTTGTGCTGGACTTTATTGTTAAATCAGTGAAGGAAGCATCTGTGTTACATTCACAGTTGGTCCTCTTTGGAATAAGGACAATAACTCAAGTATTGGAACCACCTACCTTCCTTTTTTCTTTTACTTCTTTTCTGGAAGTAACCAACCCACAGCAAATCTCCCAAGAATTTATTCTATTTGATCAATAGTTTTGGCTTCCAGTTCTCCTGTTTGCCTCCTCCCAGTTTTAAGAACAATTATTCTATATTGAAGGGGGGAAATTTTTTCCTTGAGAAGGTGGAAGTAAACCATAGGGTGTAACTGTTCCATATTAGCAGGCTTGTAACCCCGCATTCCTATTGGTCCAGACAAGCCGGATCGTGATTGGACGGCTTGAACGTTACTGATTGGCTCTTACAGGGTTTGCCGTGATTGGCTAATAGCAAGCACGGCAAACTCAAACAGTTGTCATTGGCTGCCTAGCCGCGGCCAGCTCTATAAGAAGAGCTGCCACGCGCTGGGGTTTTGTCTCAGATTATATCTACTAAATAAAGAGCTGTTGTTCACTACCCATGCCTCGCCTATCCTTGGGACCCACCGACCGAACTTAACACTGGCGACGAGGGTGGGATACTGAGACAATGAGACTAACCAGCACGTGGCAAACGGCGCCAAGACGACCAGCGAAATGGCCAGCAGCACCACGCCGCCTGCACCGTTCAACCCAGCCAGCGAGGACTGGGAGTCCTACATTGATCATTTCCAAATGTTCTTGGAATCCAACAACTTGAAAGACGCCACTGGTAGCAAGAAACGGGTGGTTTTTCTGACGCACTGCGGGCCCGCTATTTTTAAAATGGCTAAAGCACTAGCAAAGCCCACAGATGTCAAAACAATGGATTGGGACAACCTAGCTCCCATCCTCTGAAACCACTATGCTCTGGCCGTACCGACTCTTATCCGAAGGCATGATTTTTATCAAAAAGACCAGCGCGAGGGCGAAAGCATCGGTGAATTCGTGGCCGACCTGAGGGACCTTGGAGGTTTGTGCGGATTCGCCAACTTAGACGAGGCCATGCACGACCGGGTCATTCTCGGCCTGAAAGACCCAGGTCTCCAAAGCAGACTGATGGCCAAGGGTGACATCTCCCTCGCCGACGCCATAGCCGAGGCAACTGTGGCCGAAGCTACCCGCAAATCAGCAGCCAGAATGCGATGTTCAAATGGAACTGACCGTCAACTGACCAGCGAGGCGACTACCACACCAGAAAGACTTGCAACCACCGCACACCATGGCGACACCGAATCCCTTTCTGACAGTGAAAAAGAAGAAATTCACCGACTTCAGTCAGAACGCGATCGACGAGACCGGCGGGGTCGTAAGTCAGGGTACCAATGTGCCAGCTGTGGAGGAAATCACCCACGTTCCGAATGGAAGTTCCTGGACGCCGTTTGCCGACATTGTGAGAAGCGGGGGCATATCGCTAAAGTATGCTGAAATAGAAGAAATTTCAGCCCCCGGCGTCGAGGCAACAGCCCGAGAAGACAAGATGGCACCCCCACCAAAAACCGGGACCGCCAGACTGACAGCCGTTGGAGCCGGGATAGCCAAAATAAAAGATTCAATGAGGCACCGTGCAGAGAAGAAACACACCAACCAGTTATCATCGCCCATTCTTCACCAATAGATGCAAGGAAGGTACGCATCGAGGTTGCTATCGAAGACCAACCATGCACCATGGAGGTAGACTCTGGCTCATATCTCTCCATGGTCTCCTGGCACACCATAAAGCATCTAATATCTAGCATACGCCGCCAGGAACTAAGCGACCAGAAATTGATCTTGAAGGACTACCAAGGGAACCGCATCCCGGTAGCTGGCATTGGGCATTTCAAGATCGCCTTCAAAAACCGCACCAACGTCCTACCACTCACAATTGTGGAAAAGGACCGCCCCAGCTTACTCGGATTACAGTGGTTCAGTCTTAGCCCAGACATCGCTCCCATCCGCCTCAAGCCGCGCCGAGTGCCATTTGCACTCAAGCCTAAGATTGACGAGCAATTAAATAAGCTCATAGCGCAAGGTGTATTAGAGCCCATCGACCATGCCCGTTGGGAGACACCCATTGTCACCCCCCATCAAACCAGATGGCTCCCTGAGAATTTGTGGAGACTACAAGGCCACCCTCAACCATGCACTGCAGCAGAGTGCCTACCCTGTGCCAGTAGTCCAACATCTCCTGCACTCACTGGGGGGTGGCAGAATCTTTGCGAAGCTTGATCTGACACAAGCCTATCAGCAACTGCCGGTCGATGCTGAAACCGCCGAGGCACAAACAATTGTGACACATCGAGGGGCATTTAAATGCAACCGACTCCAATTTGGAGTCAGCGTCGCACCAGGGATTTTCCAAAGCCTAATGGAAAGACTACTGCAGGGAATTAAAGGAGTCGTACCCTATTTCGATGACGTTCTAATAGCAGCCCCCAATAAAAAACAACTGGAGAAACGGCTTAGAGCGGTTTTACAGAAATTTAAAGACTCCGGCCTCAAGGTAAAAAAAGAGAAGTGCCAGCTATGTACTGAAAGGGTTGAATTCCTAGGATACCTCCTAGACAAGCATGGAATTCACCCTACTGACAAAAAATTAAAAGCCATCAAAGAAGCCCCTAGACCAAAAAATAAAACGGAGCTCCAAGCATTCCTCGGACTCATTAATTTCTATAATGTTTTCCTACCCCAGAAGGCGACTGTCGTGGAACCTTTGCATAGACTCTTGGATAAAACGGCATCCTGGATCTGGGGAAGGCGAGAGGAACGTGCTTTCCAACAAATAAAAAATCTCTTAACTTCCGACACAGTCCTTATTCAGTATAATGAAACCCTGCCGCTGACTGTCACATGTGACGCATCACCTTTTGGTGTCGGGGCAATACTAAGCCACACCTTGCCGAACGGCGAAGAGGCCCCCATCGCATTCTTCTCCAGAACCCTGTCCAAGCCAGAGAGGAACTACAGCCAGCTGGACAAAGAAGCCCTAGCCATCGTCTCCACAGTGAAAAGATTCCACTAATACATTTATGGTAGGACCTTTTCAATTATTACGGACCACAAACCCCTACTAGGTATTTTGGCAGGGAACAAACCCACTCCAAACATCCTGTCATCTAGGATGACAAGATGGTCTGAATTTCTTGCTGCTTATAATTACCATTTAGCACACCGGCCCGGCAAGACCATCTCGCACGCTGATGCTTTAAGCCGATCCCCCCTACCAGATATCCTAGACGACCCAGCACCCACCTTATCTATTTTACAAATAGAAACAATAACCACGCCACCACTGACAGCGCAAGACATTGCCCGTGAAACAAAAAGGGACAAACGATTGGCACGAGTCCTCAGCTGGGTGGAGAGGGGTTGGCCGGAAAGCGAAAAAAATGAACTCTTTAAACCATTTAAAAACCGGCAAACCAAACTTTTTTCACAAAGAGGGTGCATTCTTTGGGGAGACCGGGTGGTTATACCTGAAATATTACAAAAAAAAGTCCTAAAGATGCTACACGACGGGCACCCAGGCATAGTACGAATGAAAGCCCTGGCCAGAAGCTACGCATGGTGGCCAGGCATGGACAAACAAATAGAGACTTGGGTCGCCGGTTGCAGCAGATGCCAAGAAACCCGCTCGGCTCCCCCCGCAGCTCCACCGCTGGAATGGGAAACCCCCAGAGGCTCCTGGTCATGAATCCATATTGACTTCGCGGGGCCAACCAAAGGACATACCTTTTTAATCACTGTTGATGCCTATTTGAATTGGCTCGAAGTTAGCAAAATGAAGACAACCACCACAGAAGCCGTCATCAAAAAATTGAAGAAACTTTTCGCCACGCATGGTATGCCAGATGTGATAGTATCTGACAATGGACCTCAATTTACTGCATTGGCGTTTGAGCAATACTTGGCAGACCGTGGCATCTGACACGCATTGACATCGCCCGCTCACCCGGCGGCGAATGGGCGGGCTGAACGCATGGTTCAGTTCACAAAGAAAACTATCCAAAAAATTGAACATGGCAACATCCATGAAAAAATCAGCAAAATGCTCTTAATACAACACATCACACCCAACTCCACCACGAACAAATGCCCAGCGGAATTGCTCATGGGCAGAAGACTCCGGTCACCTCTAGACCGTTTGCACCCTACTTACACTCCAGAGAAACCCCCTGGATCTACAAGCCGACACCGAGCTTTCAATGTGGGAGACACTGTCTTCGCTAAAAACTTTACCGGGGACCCACTATGGCTACCGGCAAAGATCACCCAAGTCACCGGCCCCCGCTCCTACCAGCTCCAGACCACCGACGGTAGGAGCTGGAAACGGCACATTGACCAGCTACGATCTAGACTGGCCATTTTTCCCCTCACAGACTCTAACCAAGAAATCAGAGGGGGGGGGGGGGAAACCTCAAACTTAGAAAAAGAACCGGTATCTGGACTTCCGGTTTGTCGGCTTCGCAAGCGGCAGGTATTCGCAATACTGCGCGATCCCTGCTGCGCTAGCCGTTTTTGGTGCTCCGATCCGGACGGGTTTGGAGCTAAGGCTGCCCTGCAGGGGAGGCTGAAGATAGGGGGGATCCGGAGAGGGGTTTGGGGGTGTTGCAGACCCCCTCCCTGGCCGGCAGAACCCCCTTTTCCCAAGACGTTGCAGCGGCGGTCTGCAATGGCCGCCACAAAGAAGCCGGCAGCTGGGTAAGAATGGGCAGGAGGAAGAGGAGAAAGCCTTTGAGAGTGAAAGTTTTCTTGGTTGACCCAGGACTCTAAGACATATTTAACACAATTCCTGGAAATTATGGCTTTTTGAATGATTCTTTCCAGAAGAGTAAATAAGCGGCAATTTTGAGGTGCTGAAAGGAAAGTTTACTCTCCTTCCCTATGGAATCAATAAGTGGATACTGAGAAACCTGTATTTTTCAGGTAAAAACTAGCTTTATGTGATAAGTGGGAAGGGAGAGGACAAAAAATATATTTATATGTTAAGATTTTGTTGGAGGAGATGCCTTAAGGATTTGAAGACTGAAATATATTCCAATAAGGCTTTAAGATACAGATTTGGACTTTCTTTTTTTTGATTGATACTACCCCAGGAAGAGAAAGTGAGAACTTTGTCTTGGCTTGGATTGATTGAGGACTTTGGGATTGTTCTATTTTTTTGAAATATCTTGGTTGGTGCAAGAAGAAAGAGGGGGAAAAAAAAGAAAAGAAAAGATTTATAATGGCTTTTTTTGCTGAGGAACTGAGAAAAGAATATGAGCAAACAAAAACAGATGGCAAAGATGGTGTGAAAGAAGCCTTCCTTTTTTTAGAAATGGCGCTTGCTAACTATCAACAAACACTACAACAGATGGAGGCAGCAGCAGCAGCAGAAGAAGAAGAAGAAGAAGAAGCCATCTTTAATGAATTTCAAAATTTAACTAAGAAAGAAGGAAGAAAGAAAGGAAGGAAAATGAAGGACTTAAGATTTAAAAAAACACTCAAGAAAGAGAAAAATAAGGTGCAAAATCAATATAATGATAGTAAACAAAAGAAAAAAGGAATACAACAGAGAAGGGAAGCCAGTAAGGCAGAGGCTAGGAGAAGGGGGGGTAGAATGGTCTGGTGGGGGAAGAAAGAAAGGGAAAAGGTGGAGAAAAGCCACAAAGTTTTGAAATCAGATGGGAAAAGAGGAATCTTTTTTAGGGACAAAGGGTAAAGTACAATTTCTTTAAAAAAGATTTTGCAAGGTACATAAGATGGTATTGTAGCATTTGTATTAGAAATAGAAAATTAGAATGGTTTAAGAGTTAATAAGAGATTAAAATGTTGAAATGTTTAGTAATGATTGATTTTAAAATTTAATAAAATATTAAAGGGAATGTTTAGAATATTGAGTTTTAATTAAAGAGTTTAATATGACTATGGTATTGATGTTATTATAAAATTATTATAGTAGCATTTGTCTTTGGAAAAGGCAATGGGAATGTTATAAGATTCAATATTTAGATCTATTATTTAACTATGTATTTAATCATTTTGGATGTATTATTTTTCTTTTATTAAAAAAATAATAATTAGTAGATAGAATGTACCAAGCAGAATCAGATTGGGTATTAGGTGTTATTTTAAATGTTAATCTAATTAATTTAGGGGGAAGATAGAAAGGCATCATACTCTGATTAGTGATTTCAGGAGAAATTCTTTTTTTTTTTTATTATAAGGAATGAGACAGAGGGATAATAAAGAATGGACAAAAGATACAAATATAATGACTCAAATTAAGATGGATTAAATAAGATAGAATTAAGAAGAGTGAAATGTGTGGAGAAGCTAATATAGAAGATATAGAATGGTAAATAAAATAGGTAATGACATGTAAGATGAGCATGAATATAATTGAAGTCCATGTAGAGAGAGGTACCTGGGGCCAAGTTACTTTCCTAAAAGATTTTTTATATGTTTGTGTGTTGTGTGTTTATGTTTCTGGGAGAATTAATAAAACCTTGCAGAAATATAGAATGAGAATAATGGTAACCAAGTCAGAAAGAAATAGATGAAATAATAATAGTGAAATTGAATAAGAGTAAAGAGAAGTAAAGAGAAATTGGATAAGAGGTATTTGTATGCTCATATGGAAATGGTTTAAAATAGAATTATATTGTATAAAATAAGGTTTTATTTGACTTGTAAAATTTATAATGGAAAAAGGTTGAAGTATGTAATGGTTAATGATGATTTGTTTGTCTTTAAAATTAATAAAATTTGTTTAAAAAAAAGAAAGAAAAAGAACCGGTATCTGCGCAAGCAGAACACCCCCCACACACATTAAATAAAAATCAAACATTAATCCAGCAATACTCACCTGCAAACAGGGAACCGAGGCAGACGGGTGCGTCACCTGGAAGTAGCAGCCGGACTAGCTCAACCAGCCCAGAGAGTCCAGGCGGGAGCAACGGAGCGAGCGACTCGACCAACCCAGATACACCAAGCAAGAGTCACAGCTATAGGCCCGGCTCACCATTCCAGGTGGTTCCAGCGAGAGGTTTGAGAGCGACGTGGAGCCCGTCTGAACCCGACGACGACCAGAGACATTATGAACAGCGCAAGTCAAGTAGGCAGGTCTGAAGACCCGCCTACTTACGTGACTACGTTACCCCGCCCCTTGGACGGAACCAAGAGGGGAGGGGTGTTCCATATTAGCAGGCTTGTAACCCTGCGTTCCTATTGGTCCAGACAAGCCGGATCGTGATTGGACGGCTTGAACATTACTGATTGGCTCTTACAGGGTTTGCCGCGATTGGCTAATAGCAAGCGTGGCAAACTCAAACAGTTGTCATTGGCTGCCTAGCCACGGCCAGCTCTATAAGAAGAGCTGCCGCGTGCTGGGGTTTTGTCTCAGATTCTATCTACTAAATAAAGAGCTGTTGTTCACTACCCATGCCTCGCCTATCCTTGGGACCCACCGACCGAACTTAACAGTAAATGTCTAGTTTAACAAAAGAAAGAACAAGGGGGGGACATGATAGCAGTCTTCCGATATCTCAAAGGTTGCCACAAAGTAAAGAAAGTCAAGCTATTCTCCAAAACACCTGAGGGCAGGAAAATAAGCAATGGGTGGAAACTAATCAAGGAGAGAAGCAACTTAGAATTAAAGAGAAATTTCCTGATAGTTAGAACAATTAATCAGTGGTATAGTTTACCTTCAGAAGTTGTGAGCACGCCATTTCCAGAGGTGTTTAAGAAGAGATTGGACAGCCGTTTGTTCAGAATGGTAGAGGCTGTCCTGCTTGAGCAGGAGAGTTGAAGTTGAAGATCTCCAAGGTCCCTTCCTACCCTGTATGCTACAAATGGCTGTCCAATCACCTTAGTTCTAAGTTGCTTCTCTCCTTGATTATCGGGAGTTTCCATCCATTGTTTTTTGTCTTGCCTTCTAGTGCTTTGGAAAATAGGTTGCTCCCTCATCTTTGTAGAAGAGCCTCAAATATCCATCCCTTGCAACCTGACTAGCACTCACACTAATTCACATGCTTTCTATACACTTCATTGTAAAGAGAAAAGGGGAAATCATATTTATTAACAAGTGATAGTCTTTTTAAACACAACTTGGGATAAATCAATTTGCTTGAGGGATTTCTTGAGGGGAAGGAAATATTATAGTGTCAAAGGAAGACCAGAATTATTAACTGATATTTAGGTCTATGTCTTCCCCAAACTATCTTTTCTACTGTATTTTGACAGTATATATTCTTTTGGGGATGGTTTCTGGGTGCCCAAGGTTTCTGGCTGTAGGGTATGGTTGATGACTCTTGGCTGTGGATGTGTCCCATTGGAGAATATGAATTGTGATACACCCAGGGGGTGGGGGAAAACCAGGGTCAAGGGTGACAATGAATTATGTGTCTCAGAGTTGGCTACACCCAGGCAGTGCCGGCATGTTTACTCCTAATAAATCTTCTTTAAGTTTTGGAAGTTAGTCTAGAGACTCATGATTTAAATGGGGGTAACTGCCGGAGCCCAGACAGTTTGACAAACAAATAAAATAAAATAAATAAATAAATAAATAAATAAATAAATAAATAAAATCCTTGAGTTACTTGACACGGTAGCTGAAGTTCACCAGAAATCGTGGCCAATTACATCCAGATCAAGGTGGCCACTGTTTACACTCATGCTAACACTCGCTCTTGACTGTGTTTTGCATAAATACATTTTCTTAGAGAGAAAATTTGAAGCCAAATTTTCCCATCTCAATGGCTCAGCTTAAAACATCTGTGATGTCTCTCCTGGTTGCCATTATCCAAATTATACTAATTTAAGTTGTCTTGCTGATCATTCTCTAGAGATTTTGCTGCAACCTCTTGGAAATGTTGACTCAAACATCTCAATAATATATTTTTGCTTTGATTTCACACAAACGCCCTGTGGACTAGGGCACTGGAAACCTGTGGGTGCATAAATGGGATTGGAGAGAGAGACGCTTTGGAGGATTTTAAGGGCAAGCAGGGAGAGGGTTTTTCCCCCCCTTCTCTCTGCTTCAAAAATGCAATCTTGGCTGCATTTTATCGGAAATAAGAAAACTTTCTTCCATCTTTTCTTGCTATTTGTTCAAGCCACATGTAGGACTAGAGACTCTCATCAACAATGCATCATTTTGCTGCTTCTCCTGCTTCTTTGGACTCAAGGAGTCTGGGCAGTGCACCAAGCCAAGTGCCCCCTGACTCTGCAGAGGGATGAGGTGTACCCAAAGAATCACTACAGGCAAGGAGAGTTTTCCATTGGTGGCATTGTCCCCGCAACCTTGGCTTTTTTCCAAATATTAACTTTCAAAGAACCTCCTTTGACTCAAGTATTGAGGTATGTCAATCTTTCTTTCTTTCTTTCTTTCTTTCTTTCTTTCTTTCTTTCTTTCTTTCTTTCTTTCTTTCTTTCTTT
>NW_020717077.1:7710-18513 GCF_900518725.1 Notechis scutatus | reverse complement strand
ACTAACTGTGTCTTACTGCGACTAACTGTGTCTTACTGCGACTAACTGTGTCTTACTGTGACTGTACTGTGCCTGTGACTGAGATGTTCCTGTCTGCTACTGTTTGCTGATTTACTGCGTAATTCTACTGTTCTACTGTTTGAACTTCTTGCTGAATATCCAGCGTTTGTTCCTCTGGAGAGAGGCACCGGAGGAGGAGAAGATATCTTTATCGGCTGATAAAGATATTGCAAGGACTCTTAACTTGGACTATACTAGTGAGTCTTACTGGATGGAAATACTGTGAATGACTAAATGGACTGAATGACAATGCTTTACACTCTAAATGGATTAAAAACTATTTAAACTACAAACAGTGTTTGTGTTCAGTGTGTGTATACTCTGGGGCCCTTCCACTCTCGTTTGGCTGCCTGGTTTGACTACTGCTGCAATACTCTGCTAGGGGTTAATCCCCAAACACTAACAGTTATCTTTTTCCAGTATTTAACATTGTAGTTGTTTTGACCTATTTTTATATTAAATATAACATCATTAAGTGCACAATTGGACACACACTTACATAGAGAATGAAGAATTATGACTCTTAACAAAACCAATAAATTATTGATTCCTGCACAGTTTGCATTTTGATGACTGCTGTCAAAAGTCTTTGGAGAATTGATTTACATTTAAATCATTATAGGATTAGGGGATTTGGTATTATTTTAAAATGGAAATCACCCAACATGGAAACTCAATGAAATAACAAGTTCTAACCTGATATTTGTTCAATGAACATAAGATCCAAAAACAGAAGTGGGAACTTCTAATTTCCAGAAGTGGGAATTGCATTTTCAGTGTAAGGAAAAATATATAGAATTCCTACATTTTTGAATCCTTTCATGGGGGAAGGGGGTGCTAGAAGAGAGGAACTATCCAATTCTCCTTTGAGGAGAATGTCAAGGAAAAGGGCCTGTTTGTTCTTGAAAGTTAAGAAAAAGAGAAAATCTCGGCTACATGTATGTACTTGAGAATTTCAAAGGAGACAGATGCATTGTGTGCTCAAGCTAAAATAGATCCCAACCAGGGGTGTGATTCAACCAGTGTAGCAACCAGTTTGGTGAGCATGTGCTTCACACACGCACAGAGTGTTTTCTACTGACCTTCTCCTGCAATCCTGCAATCTCCCTTTGTGTTAAACAGCTGATGCATGGGAATCTGCTGTGCTTCATGAAGCAGCTAAGCTTGAAAACGGGGAAATAAAGGTCAGCATAAGAGTCGGAGTGGGTGGAAGGACCCAGCAGCTGATAATCGGAGCTACTAGTTTGGCCGAACCGGGCTGAACCGGTAGAATCCCACCACTGATCCCAACGGATTAAGTGCCTGCTAGAATTGTTGAACTAAGTGAGAAATAAAGTTGCTTTAGTGCAGCACAAGAAAATGGACTTACGAGAATATTGGTGTTCTAGGAGATATTTGGAAATTTAATATTTGAAACAAAGCCTTCGTTGCAGAGATTATGCAATCAATGGAAAGGTCTCCTGGCTTGTAATGATTATTTGGGTCAACCTCATTCCTTGGCAGAGTCAGGGGGCATTTGGCTTGGAGCATCCCTAAAATTCTCTGGGTCCACAAGAACAAGAGAAGCAACTGCATAACTGGTGTTTCTGGTGACTCCTCCAGTCTTGTAGGTGATTTCAATGAAGAGCGAGAAGAAGAGATGGAAGAAAGCTTTCATTTCAGGCAGAAATCAACCAAGGCTTCTTTTATAGACAGGGAAAAAAAATCTTCTTGCCTGCACTAAATCATCACAAGCTTCTCTTTCTCTCCAGACACATTTATGCATCCACCATTTTCCAATGACAGCCCACAAGGTTCTTGTGTGAAATCCAGGTGAAAACATGTGAATGAGCTGTTGTTGCAAACCTTTTGAAAGGTTGCAGAAAAGACTCTTGAGAATTAGCACCAAGACAATCACTAAATCATTGTAATTCAGATATGACAACATTTGGACACACGGGGAGAGAAGTCACAGGTGGGCTCCAAACTTTGGAGAGGCATCACTGAGTGAGAGAGAGGAGAACTTGACTCCAAACTTTTCTAAGAAAATGTCATTATGAAAACCAGTAGCAAGACAGAGTGTTAGCAATTGTGTGTGAACAGTCACACATTGATCTGGATGTATAGGTAGTCCTCGATTTATGACCACAATTGAGCCCAAAAATTCTGTTGCTAAATTAGATATAGTTGTTAAGTGAATGTTGTCCCATTTTAAGACTTTTCTTGCCCCTGTTGTTAAATGAATCACTGCAGTTCTTAAGCTCAATGGCAGTAACTGTGAGAGGGATCTTGGAGTCTTAGTGGACAACCAGCTAAATATGAGCCAGCAGTGTGCAGCAGCAGCCAAAAAAGCCAATGCAATCCTAAGTTGCATTAACAGAGGGATACAATCAAGATCAAAGGAGGTATTAATACCACTCTATAAAGCCTTAGTAAGACCACACCTAGAGTGCTGCATCCAGTTTTGGTCACCACATTACAAAAAAGATGTTGAGACTCTAGAAAGAGTACAGAGAAGAGCAACCAGGATGATTAGGGGACTGGAGACTAAAACATGTAAAGAACAGTTACAGAACTAGGCTTGGCTAGTCTAGTAAAGAGAAAGACCAGGGGAGACATGATAGCAGTGTTCCAATATTTGGGGGGCTGCCACAGAGAGGAAGGGGTCAAGCTATTTTCTAAAGCACCTGTAGGCCAGACAAGGAATAATGGATGGAAACAGAACAAGAAGAGATTTAACCTGGAAATAAGGAGAAACTTTCTGACAATGAGAACAATCAACCAATGGAACAGCTTTGCCCTTGGAAGTTGTGGGAGCGTCATCACTTGAGACTTTCAAAAAGAGATTGGACTGCCATTTGTCAGAAATGGTGTAGGGTCTCCTACTTGGGTGGGGGGATTGGACTAGATGACTTACAAAGTCCCTTCCAACTCTGATTATCTGTTATCTGAACACCTAGAACAAGCAAATTTATAACCAGAACCCAACACAGATTTTTGAAAAACAGATCATGCTAAACAACTCTTATATCATTTTTTTTGACAAACTGATTACATTAGTTAAACAGTGAAATATGACAGACTTGGTTTGGTAATCTTGGCTTTGAGTGATATGTTTGGTCAGTCTTGTTCTAGGATTTCCTTTTTTGTAGATTTTTGCAGTCCATGAAATTATTTATCCAGAGAGATCAGACCGGAAACATAAAAACTAACTGTATTTTATTATTATACTCTACTTTAATTCTATTAACTAACTAACTAACTAACCTAGATCTAGTTTATAATAAAGCTACATTAACAGAAACTTGCTGTTTTCTGAAAATACAATTCCCCTGCCATCACCTTTACAGGCTGAGAATCTAAGGATTGCTTTTGAAATTCTTGCTCAACGCACTTTGCAGCTATGGGCCAGGCTGCCTCTTATCTGACCTTTCCCTAGGAAGCATCTCTACATACCATTGAAACACTTGAGATCAAGAGTGTGTGTATGAACATGTTAGCCTGTGCTGAGGATTCTATTGATATATAATAGCTGACTGACTGCTAAGTGATATCCTTTCATTGACTGCTGCAGCTGGTTTCTGCCAGAGACATTCAATTTCCATGATAGATTTGAAAAGGACCAGAGGCTTGTGGCCTCCTTGACAACCATGAGCATCTTTTAATTCAGAGCAGATTAATGATCTGGAGATGGAAAGAATCTCAAGCACCATGTTGCTATCAAATCCTGATTCAGTTGTCAGTACAGAGCACACTGGAACAGAATCCTGCAATTTTAAATTTAATGTGGAAAAAAGCAAGGTTTTACACCTGGGCAGGAAAAACCAAAAGTACAAATACAGATTAGGTGAAACATGGCTCAAAAACAGTAACTGTGAGAGGGACCTCAGAGTCCTAGTGGATGATCACTTAAATATGAAATAGCAGTGTGCGGTGGCAGCCCAAAAGCGCTGGTTGTATAAACAGAGGCATAGAATCAAAATCACGTGAAGTGTTACTACTGCCTTGGTAAGACCACACCTGGAATACTGCATCCAGTTTTGGTCACCACACTACAAAATAAGTTGTTAAGTCTTTGGCAAAAGTGCAAAGAAGAGCAATTAAGATGATTAAAAGGACTGGAGACTAAAATATATGAAGAACGGTTGCAGGATTTGGGTTTGGCTAGTCTGGAGAAAAGAAGGACTGGTGGGTGGATATGATAACAGTATTCCAATATTTATGGGGCTGCCACAAAGAGGAGGGGAACAATTTATTTTCCAAAGAATCAGAGGGCAGGACACAAAACAATGGATGGAAACTAATCAAGGAGAGAAGCAACTTCTTCCTATCAGTGAGGACAATTAACCAATGGAACGACTTGCTTTCAGAAGTTGTGGGTGCTTCATCTCTGGAGGCTTTTAAGAAGAGACTGGAAAGCCACTTGTATGAAATAGTATAGGATCTCCTGCTTATGCAGAGGGCCAGACTAGAAGACCTTCAAGGTCCCTTCCAGTAGTATTCTGATTGATTGATTGACTTACTGATAATGCACTTTGATAGGGCACAAGACTTTCAAGCTTATGGGGTTCTTCCTCTTTTGCAAACCTGTTGGCAGAAGAGCCATCAGTGCTGGCATGGAGGGTCCTGAAAGGGCATCAATATTTGATTCACTGTTTGCAGGCAAAGCTCCAATCCATCCATGTATTGAAACTGGCTCTAGCACCATGATAAGCATTCATAGCCATTCATGTACTTTTCTGATCACTCAGTTGCAAAAAAGAAAAGAAAAGGGAAAATACTGACTTTCCTGGGTAGGGTTGATGGGAGGAACATTAAAAGGTGATTTTTTTTTGGCCTGAATTAGTAACTGATATTTTATAACATACCTACCCATAAAAACTCATTTTTCTATTTTATTTTGACATCACATGTTCTTTTGTATTCAGGTCTGGTCTCAGAATGATAATGTAGCACTTGGGGATGAAGATGCACCCCAGCAACCCAGCATTGGAGATCAAGATGGAGAAGACCTGCACAGCCACCATGTATTTCCCTTTGGTGCTCAGATAGGTGGGCAGGAAGAACACCCAGACACTGCAGAAGACCAGCATGCTGAAAGTGATCAGCTTGGCTTCGTTGAAAGACCCAGGCAGATTCCTGGCCAGGAAAGCCACTGTGAAGCAGACGGCAGCCAGGAAGCCCATGTAGCCAAGGGCCCCATAAAACATGGCGACAGAGCCTTCACTGCACTGTAGAATGATTTTTGCAAATTGTGAATGCATATCTGTCTCAGGTAAAGGGGGGAAAGCAGCCAGCCAGATGCTGCAAAAGACAACTTGGAGACCAGAGCATGAAAGGATAATGGAGTTGGTAAAACCCTTTCCCAGCCATCTCTGAACATTATTCCCTGGTTTTGTGGCCCAGAAGGCCAGCACCACTGTGATGGTTTTGGCCAAGACAGAAGAAATGGCAACAGAGAAGATGATGCTGAAGGCTGTTTGTCGAAGAAGGCAGGTGAGTCTCCTTGGCTGACCAATGAACAAGAAGGAGGTGAAGAAGGAAAGCAGGAGACAAACCAGAAGGATATAAGAGAGGTCCCGATTGTTGGCTTTGACTATGGGAGTTTCTTGGAACTTAATGAAGGTTCCCAAGATAAAGCATGTGATCAAAGAGAGGAACAGAGCAATGGAAGTCAAGGCAATGCCCAATTGTTCTTGATAAGATAGGAAAGACCTAATCTTGGGGATACAGCGAGTTTGGTTTTTGTTTGGATGTTGATTTTCTGGACATTTGTTGTATTCTTCTGTGTCTGAAAAAAGGCAAGAATAACATCTACTTTAAAGCTATAATGCTAAAATATCCTGTTTAAGAGTTATCTTGTCTTCCAATTGTTAAAGAAGCTTAATTTGGCTTCCTCAAATGAGAAAGGGAGTGAATTCATGGCCTCAATGGTCTCTTCCAAGTTTGATCATTTTGAAAGGACAGCTATCCTATCGCTTCTTATTGGACAGGCATTCTGAAGACTTATGGGAACTTCTGATTTTTAAGGGAAATGTGGAGAATAGAAATGAATTTGAAACATTATTTGAAAGTGCCACCCACCTTTCATGGTGGAGATGGTTCCTTCTGTGCAGAGAAGATAGTCATAGCAGCAGATAGGCCTCCCTTCCTGTTCCACCTTCATGAATCCAGGACAGCAGCTTTCCACACACCTGGATGGAGGCAGGGGCTGAGCAGAGGGAGGAAGACCATCCAGAAAATGAGTTATAATTTAATTTCCAGAAAGGGGTGAAAGAGAAAGGGCTTGGGGATCTTCAGTTCAAGGGTCTGCTTTTCTAAATGTGAAACCTATATAAAGATATCATCAATCTGCTTGTTTGAATGTTGCTTCCCCTTTCTTCTTTCTTTCTAATTTTTGTACATTTCCTTGTTTGGTTTAGGTTCTAATAGAATAGAATAGAATAGAATAGAATAGAATAGAATAGAATAGAATACTTTATTGGCCAAGTGTGATTGGACACACAAGGAATTTGTCTTGGTGTAAATACTCTCAGTGTACATAAAGAAAAGATACATTCATTAAGAATCAAGAATCATAATGTACAACACTTAATGATAGTCATAGGGTACAATCAACAATCAATTCATACTAGGAAACAGTCAATATAAATTGTAAGGATACAAGCGACAAAGTTACAGTCATACAGTCACAAGTGGGTGTGTGATAAGGAGTGATGAGAAGATTAACAGTAATAGTAGTACAGACTTTGTAATAGTTGAACAGGGTTGAGGGAATTATTTGTTTAGCAGAGTGATGGCATTCGGGGAAAAACTGTCCTGTGTCTAGTTGTTCTGGTGTGCAGTGCTCTATAGTGTCGTTTTGAGGGAAGGAGTTGAAACAGTTTATGTCTGGGATGTGAGGGGTCTGTAAATATTTTCACAGCCCTCTTTTTGACTCCTGCAGTATACAGGTCCTCGATGGAAGGCAGGTAGGTAGTAATTGTTTTTTCTGTTTTTTTCTGTAGTTTTTTGTTTTATCTAAATTTACATTCTATATTTCTCAAGGTATAGTTCAATACTTCTTTTTTCTTTTGGGGAAATAAACTCACTGTTAGGCTTTCCATCATTGATGTGGCATCTTTCTGGGTTCCTGCCATCAAAGGGAATGGAGGGGGGAGGCATTTGGGGCAATCCACACTTGTGTAGCTAACGGTGGGAAATGGGGAGGGGGAAATGACAACAGAAAAAGACCAGATCACCAAACCGGCTTGTACCAGGATCTTCAAGGCTGTTTTCCCTGAGAATAGAATGCTACTAGTTTCAAACCTCAGAGTTTCTCAAAACATCATACTGGCATCACAATTCGCTGGCCAGGGGCTGATCATGGTGGGAGGGATTGGGAGTTGGAAAGAATAACTTTGTACTTTGCATGGGAACACCAGATTTTTGCCTGACTTTACTGCAACCAGTTTCTTTCAATAAAAGTTCCCTTACTTTAACTAAATGGAGCCATAAGCCCTGCTTTCTTGAGAGAGCAAACTGGATAAGGTCTAACACTCACACCTACACTGGGGCAAATGTACATGCCTTCACAAAAGACTTGTAAATAATCTACTGAAATAGTTAAGAATGTTTTCTCACAGACTCTTTGATATCAAAGCAAATATTTTATCATACCTCTTGGAGAATATTCCTCACCTTGTTCAGCTTCTGCATCTCTTCCAAACTCTTTTGATTAACCATAAAGTTGAAATCCAGGGATCCCTGTTTTTCTAGGCTGCCAAACATCATTCTGTAAATTGACCTGTTGAGAAACAGCCAGTCAGCAATGTCCAGATCTGCTGTCAGATATCCCTTCTCATCCAGAGAGACTCCAGCTATGGATCTATTATAAAACTCAGAGTTTCCAAGGAAGGGATGAAGCTGGAAAAAAGCAGAAAATGGGAGAACTCAAATTACCTCTTAATATACTGATATATAACTTAGAATAGAATAGAATAATAGAGTTGGAAGGCACCTTGGAGGTCTTCTAGTCCAACCCCCTGCTTAGGCAGGAAACCCTATACCATTTCTGACAAATGGTTATCCAATCTCTTCTTCAAAACTTCCAGAGTTGGAGCATCCACAACTTCTGGAGGCAAGCTGTTCCATTGATTAATTGTTCTGTCAGGAAATTTCTCCTTAGTTCTAAGTTGCTTCTCTCCTTGATTAGTTTCCACCCATTGCTTCTTCTCCTGCCCTCAGGTGCTTTGGGGAATAGTTTGACTCCCTCTTCTTTGTGGCAGCCCCTGAGATATTGGAAGTCGGCTATCATGTCTCCCCTAGTCCTTCTTTTCATTAAACTAGACATACCCATTCTCTACATGTTTTAGCCTCCATCCCTTAACCATCTTTATTAATCTTCTTTGCACTCTTTCTAGAGTCTCAGCATCTTTTTTACCTCATGGTGACCAAAACTGGATCCAAGTGTGGCCTTACCAAGGCATTTTAAAGTGGTATTAACACTTCACGTGATTGTGGCTTTTTTGGCAGATGCAGCACATGGCTGGCTCATATTTAAATGTTGTCCACTAGGACTCCAAGATCCATCTCACAGTTACTACTATTGAGCAAGGTGCAGACTTGTGAATGTGTTCCTGGGTTCTTTGTCTGGTCTGGTCTGGTCTGGTCCTACCCTACCCTACCCTACCCTACCCTATCCTATCTTATCATCTAAGGTGGTACGGAAGTAAAGGGCAAACAAACTGATCTGCAACTTTGGGCCTTCCTCTGTGGTACATCAAATTAATCTAGTTTTTCTTAATTTGTAATTTCCTGTACAGAACAGGACAGCTCCACCTTCCTCTCTTCTGGTGGATGGAAGGAAGAGAATGGAGTGGTGGCCATGCAGAACTCTAGATGGAAGTTGAAACATTTGCATTACCTGAATAAATTAAAGACCTATCTGGAATCTGAGAGATCATGAAAAAAATGCTACAAAAGTCCATGCCCAAAACCTTGTATACCAATTCAAAAGAAACAGGTGATCCTCTAACATTAATATAGGTCTGGAGATACCAGGATGGGCATGCAATAGTATATCAGAAAGATGTTGATGCCTAGGAATGAGCATATAAGAAAGGTTAAAGCCCACAGTCATGTAATTGGAACATAAAAAGATTCAGAAGCGATGCCCCCTAAATTCTCAGGCTGTAAAAGAAAGCAGGAGATTTGTGCTTTCAGACTTGCAAGACTGTGTTAATGTAAGGTAAAGGTAAAGGTTCCCCTCACACATTCATGCTAGTCATTTCTGGATCTAGGGTGCGGTACTCATCTCTATTACAAAGCCAAAGAGCCAGTGCTGTCTGAAGACATCTCCATGGTCATGTGGCCAGCATGACTAAATGCCTAAGACACACAGAACGCTGTTACCTTCCCACCAAAGTGGTCCCTATTTTTTTACTTGCATTTTTACATGCTTTCGAACTGCTAGGTTGGCAGAAGTGGGACAAGTAACAGGAGCTCACTCTGTTATGTGGTGCTAGGGATTTGAACCACCTAACTGCTGACCTTTCTGATCAACAAGCTCAGCGTCTTCGCCACTGAGTCACCCTGTCCCTACCTGATATAGAATTGCTATTCCTGCACTGATTGAATTCAACTCTGCAGCATAAAGAAAGGTGTTCACTTGCTTCCATTTGTGATACTCATGAAACTTTATGGATATTTTTTGAATAGTTGGTGTAAAGATATGCGATATAACTGGACAAATGCCACTCCTTATCAGCATTAAAGTCAAAGTGTTCATGAATTTCTGCCCCTGGTCAGTGTCTGGAGCAAGCAGACCAACCAATGTCCACCTGAAATGGAGGAGAAGCTTGACTACCCCTGAGTACTGGAATCCTTCAGCAGGGAGCATTGGGTAGAAGAAAGGAAACCCAGTTTTATCCATCAGAATCTGGGAAACAAAATTGTAACTAATCTGAAAAGGAAAGAAAAGTGGTATTTTAATCTAAAAGCTATGGCAGATGTAAGGCACCAAATCTTTTTTTTCTTCCATATGCTTTTATTTTTTATTCAAAACAAACTTAATAAAGCCTGAGAAGACAAAAAAGAACACAAAACAATCGAAGTATTAAAAACACATTATACACATATTCTCCCCTCAAATTGAATACTGATTAATTTACTACTACAGCATTAATTCCTAGTCCTTGCGAAACAAGCCTTCTCAAAAATTTTAAACTGCCTTCCATTGAGGACCTGTATACTGCACGAGTCAAAAAGAGGGCTGTGAAAATATTTACAGATCCCTCACATCCCAGACATAAACTGTTTCAACTCCTTCTCTCAAAACGACGTTGTAGGGCACTGCACACCAGAACAACTAGACACAAGGACAGTTTTTCCCAAACGCCATCACTCTACTAAACAAATAATTCCCTCAACACTGTCAAACTATTTACTAAGTCTGCATTACTATTACTATTAATAATAGTAATAGTAATGCATCCTTCCTTTCACCTTCTCCTCCCACTTATGACTGTCTGACTGTAACCTTTTGCTTGTATGCTAACTATTTTTATTGACTGTTTCCTAGTATGATTTGATTGTTGATTGTACCCTGTGACTATCATTAAGTGTTGTACGTTATGATTCTTGATTCTTAATGAATGTATCTTTTCTTTATGTACATTGAGAGTATTTGCACCAAGACAAATTCCTTGTGTCCAATTATACTTGACCAATGAAGAATTATCTATCTATCTATCTATCTATCTATCTATCTATCTATCTATCTAT